>WNWK01035157.1:0-19970 GCA_009830355.1 Cherax destructor | reverse complement strand
TAATTTTCGGGGCTTGTTCACTGCCGGGGTTCCAACCCAAATTTCCTATCTTGGGGTTCCCATATTGGGACTTTCCACTGTTCTGGATTCACCCATTTCCCTGGGCAGCCCTGGGTTTCCCGGGGTTCCCCAGGCTCCCCTGGGTTCCCCCGGCTCCCCTGGGTTCCTTCTGGGTTCATCATTTCCCGGGGCTTCATCCCCTGGGTTCCCCTTTATCTTCTCTTCCCGGGGTTCACATATCGGGGCGTTCTTTGCCCTTTATCCCTGATCTGTTTCCCTTTTATTTTGGGGGCATCCCCAAACCCTGGGCCTCCCTACCCTGATTATCCCCAGCTATCATGGGCTAACCAATTATCCTGGGCTATCCCCATATCGAGATATCCTTTTATCCTGGGTTTTTTCACTCCTGGTTTCCCACTTCCAGATATCCCAAAACCCTTTCCATATCTCATTTTTTTTCCCTACTGATCAATCCTGTCCGGTACCCACTTCCAAACACCCCCAAACCCACTTCTTGGACTATCCCGCCCTGGTTTCCCCCCTTCCCGGGGGCCCAAAACCTCAAATCTTGGACTACCCCGAATCCTGGGCTTCCGCTTCAACCTATCTCCTATCTGAAACCCCACTTCATAAAATCCCAAATTTTCCCGGGGATCACCATATCCCGGGGGTTCCACACTCTCCTGGGGTTCCCTATCCGGTGTCCCCTTATCCTAGGGTTCCCCCAATCTGGCTTCCCCCACTATCCTTTGCATCCCCCCCTATCCGGGTTCCCCAAAACAGGCTCCCCAATTCCCGGGTTCCCACCTCTGGGGCTATCTTTCTGTTTCTGGGTATCTCCCTTTGGGTTACCTCATTTCCTTTTCCCATCCCAGTTATCCCTTTCCCCGGGTGTTTCCCTTCGTTGGGTTTTCCAAAGTATCAGAAACCCCTAGTGTGGACTTCCCCCCTTCCTGGGCTTCCCCCTTTCCCGGGTTCCTGTTTATGGGCTTACTATTTTTGGGAACCTCACTTCCTGGGGTTCTCCTCTTCCCGGGGTGTCCTCAGTGCCCCAGGCATCTTGCCAAATTTTTTCCCACTATTGGGTTGTCCACTTCCTTTTTCCCCACATCCCGGGCCCCGTATCTGGATTTTTCTGTTATCCCGGGTGTCCCCACTATCCTATTTCCACTTCTGGTTCCACAAAACCCCTGGGATTCCCCACAATTTGGCTTCCCCCATTTGCTGCCCCCCATGTCTGGGTTTCCCCCACAGTCCGGGGCCCAAAATTCTTGGGTTTCTCTTTTTCCCTGGGTTGATCATTCCTGGACTTTCCACATTCCGGGCTTTCCCCTTTTTCCCTGGCTTCACTTTCCCGGGGCCCCCACTAAATTTTTCATCCCCCCTGTTTTGGGGCTGTTCCCCCTGTTCGGGGCCCCCCACTTTCGGGTTTCCCCACTTCATGAAATCTTAAACTGTAATTCTTCATTTCAGGGCCCCAATTATCTACCCCCCGACCACCCCAGGCTTCACACTTCCTGGGACATCCCCACTTAGGGATTCCCCCCCCTGGTACCCCAAATCCTGGTATCCACCTCCTGGCACCCCACATTTCCCGGGGCATCTTTTTTCCCTAAATTTCCCCTCGGGATCTCCCCTTCACACTATCTTGGCTGCCCCCTTCCGGGGCTTCTTTCACTTTCCCCCTTGCTACCCTGGGTTTTCCCCTGGTGCTCTGGGCAGCCTTTATCTGGGTTCCTTCCGGGGTTTTTCCGGTTCCCCGGCTTTCCCCCATTTCCTAAACGTCACTTCTGGCATCACCAAAACCCTGGGAGTCTCACTTCCTGGATTCTGGCTTTCTTGGGCTACCCCTCTGTTCATTTTACCCACAACCCTGGGCTCCCACACCCGGGGCCCCCCTTCTTTCTTCCCCTTCGGGGTTAAAAACCTTCTTGGGCTTCTTGGTGTGGGGGCCCCCTTCCCTGGGGCTCACGGTGTCCGGGGCTTTGGGTTTCTGCTTTCCGCCCCCCCACTTCAGAACATTCATGCTTTCCTGGGTTTTTTGTCCCGGGCTTCACCTATCCTCTTTGCCCCGGGCTTCCCCACAGTCTGGGCTCACTATGTTTGGCTTTTCCTCCAATCCCGGGTTCCCCCATATCCCGATTTTTCCCCTATCAAAGGCTAAACTATCTTTGGGTATCCCCCCTGTCATGGGCTATCCCCCATTATCCGGGGTTTTCTCCACTCCCCATGCTTCCCCCATATCTTTTTAAACTCCTACAATCCTTGGTTTTCCTTCTATCCTAAACTATCCCCCACAATTCTAAGCTATCTCCCACTATCTATGCAATCCTACACTATCCTAGGCTATCTTATAATATTCTAGGCTTTCTACACTACCCTAGGTTATTCCCGATCTTCCCAGGCTATCCCCAACTATTCTAGGTTATCCCCCACTATCCTTGGCTATCCCACACTATCCTAGGCTAACCCCTACTATCCAAGGATATCCCACACTATCCTAGACTATCACGAACTATCCTAGGCTATTCCACACTATTCTAGGCTTTCCAACACAATCATAGGCTATCCTTCACTATTCTAGACTATCCCTCACTATCCTTCCTGTCCTATACTATCATCACAATCCAGCTATCCACACTATCCTTTCTTCACTCACTGTCCTGGACTATCCTAACTATCTGCGCTTCCCACACTATCTTGGGCTATCCCTCTATCCTGGGCTATCCTCCACCTTCCGAGGCTATCCCTTACTATCCTAGGCTATCCCCTAGTACCCTAGGGTATCCAATTCTATCACACACTATCCTAGGCTATCCTCCACTATCCTAGTCTATCTCTTACTATCCAAGGCTATCCCCTAGTACCCTAAGGTATCTAATATTATCCCACACTATCCTAGTCTATCCCCTCCTATCCTAATCTATCCCCCACTATCCTAGTCTGTCTCCCACTATCCTAGGGTATCCCCAACTATGATAGGTTCACCAACAATTTCCTAGGCTATCCTCCACTATCCTAGGCTATCATACACTATCCAAGGCTATCCATCACTATCCAAGGCTATCCCCAACTATCCTAGGTTATCCTCCACTATCCACGGTTATCCAACACTATCCTAGACTATCCTCCAATATCCTAGACTATCCCTCTATCCTACGCTACTCCACACTATCCTAGGCTATCCCCTCTATCCTAGGCTATCCTCCACTATCATAGGCTATCCCTTACTATCCTAGGCTATCCCTCAGTACCCTAGGGAATCTAATACTATCCCACATTATCCTAGGCTATCCTCCATTATCCTAGTCTATATCTTGCTATCCTAGGCTATTCCCAGTACCCTAGGGTATGAAATACTTTCCCACACTATCCTAGTCTATCCTCTCCTATCCTAATCCATCCCCCACTATCCTAGTCTGTCCCCCACAATCCTAGTGTATCCCACACTAGGATAGTGTTGCTCTCCCACAATACCCTAGAATAACCCCCCTATCCTAGGCTATCACCCACTATCCTAATATATCCCTCACTATCCTAGGTTATCACACACTATCCTAGGCTATCCTCCACTATTCTAGGCTATCACACACTATCCTAGGCTATCCAACACTATCCTTGACTATACCTCACTATTCTAGGCTATCCCCTACTTTCCTAGGTTATCCCATACTAATCTAGGCTATCCTGAACTATCCTACGCTATCCCACAATATCCTTGGCTATCCCTTACTATACCAGAGTATCCCACACTAATCTAGGATATCCCACACTATCCTAGGTTATCCGACAATATCCTAGGCTATCTGACTCTGTCCTAGGCTGTCCCCCACTCTCATAGGCTATCTCCCACTATCCTAGGATATCCCAAACTATCTTAGGCTATCCCACACTATCCTAGGCTATCCCCCACTATCCTAAGCTATCCCAAACTTTCATAGGCTATCCCACACTGTCCTAGGCTATCCCCTACTATCATAGGTTATCCCACACTATCCTAGGTTTTCCCCTACTATCATATGCTATCCCACACTATCCTAGGCTATCCCCTAATATCTTAGGCTATCCCACACAGTCCTAGGGTTTCCCCCTCAATCCTAGGCTATCCCATACTATCCTAGACTATCCTCAACTATCCTAGGCTATCCCACACTATCCTAGAATATCCCCAACTATCCTAGGCTATCCCACACTATCCTAGGCTATCCCCCACTATCCTACTCCATCCTAGACAATCTCCTACTATCCTTTGCTATCCATCAATATCCTAGGTTATCCCCCACTTTCGTAGGCCTTACCCCACTATGCTAGGCTATCCCACACAATCCTAGGATATCGCTCACTATCCTATGCTATTCCACACTATCCTAGGTTATCTCACATAATCCTGGGCTTTCCCACCCTTTCCTAGGCTATGCCCACTATTTTATTCTATCCTACACTATCCTAGGCTATTCCCTCCTAGGCTATTCGACACTATCCTAGGCTATCTCTCACTATCCTAGGCTATCCCACATTATCCTAGGCTATCCCTCACTCTCCTAGGCTATACTTTACTATCCTAGGCTATCCCCACTATCCTAGGCTATCCCTCACTATCCTAATCATTCCCCTATTATCCTAGGCTATCCCTCACTATCCTAGGCTATCACACTTCCTAGCTATCCCACTATCCTAGGCATCACGTTATCCTGGACTGTCCCAATTATCGTAGGAACATCCACTGTCCTATGATATCCCCACTGTTGTAGGCTATCCCACACTATCCTAGACTTTCCTCAACTATCCTTTGCTATACCTCAATATCCTAGGCTATCCCACACTATCCTAGGTTATCTCCCACTATCCTAGGCTATCCCACACAATCGTAGGCTATCCCACACTATCCTAGGTTATCTCCCACTATCCTAGGCTATCCCACACAATCGTAGGCTATCACACACTATCCTACACTATCCCCAACTATCCTAGGCTATCCCACACTATCATAGGCTATCCCGCAGTATCCTAGGCTATCTCACATAAGTCTAGGATATCCCCCACTATAAAAGGCTGTCCCAAATTATCCTACGCTATTCCACACTATCCTAATATCCACACTACCCTAGAATATCCCCCATTATAATATGCAATCCAAACTATCCTAGGCTATCCCACACTATCCTAGGCTAGATCACATTCTCCTAGGCTATCCCATACTATCCTAAGGTATTCCACACTATCCTAGGCTTTCCTCTACTATCCTTGGCAATTCCACACTACCCTAGGCTATCCCCCACTATCCTACGCTATCCCACACTATCCTACGATATTACCTGCTATCTTAGGCAATCCCATACAATCCTAGGCTATCTCCTACTATCATAGTCTATCCCACATTATCGTAGACTATCCCCAATTATCGTAGGGTATCCCACACTATCCTAGCATATCACCCACTGTTCTAGGCTATCCCACACTATCCTAGACTATCCTCAACTATCCTTGGCTATACCTCAATATCCTAGGCTATCCCCCACTATCCTAGGCCATCGCACACTATCCTAGGCTATTCCCTACTGTCCTAGGCTATCTCTCAAAATCCTAGGCTATCCCACACTATCCTTGGCTATCCCTAACTATCGTAGGCCTTACCCTACTATGCTAGGCTATCCCACACAATCATAGGCTCTCCCCCATTACCCTATGTTCTTCCACACTATCCAAGGTTATTCAACATTGTCCTAGGCTATTCTGCACTATCATAGGTTATCCCCCTCTCTCCTAGGGTATCCCATACTATCCTAGGCTATGCCCACTATCCTAGGCCATCCCATACTATCCTAGACAATCACCCACAATCCTACGCTATCCCAATCTAATCTAGGATATCCTCTCCAATGCTAATCTATCCCCAAGTATCCTAGTCTATCCCACACTATCGTAGGCTGTAACCTAGTATCCTAGGCTATCCCTTACTATCCTAATCTATCCCCTGATATTCTATGGTATCCCCTACTATCGTAGACTATCCCACAATATCCTAGGCTATCCCCCACTATCCTAGGCTATCCTCCACTACCCAAGACTATCCCACACAATCCTAGGCTATCCCACACATTCCTTGGCTATCCCCACTATCCTAGGTTATCCCTCACTATCCTTGGCTATCCCCTACTATCCTAAGCTTTCTCACACTATCCTAGGCTATCCCACTAACCTAAGCTATCCCCCACTATCCTAGGCAATCCCGAAATATCCTAGACTATCCCCCACCATAATAGGCCATTCAAAATTATCCTATGCTATCCCACACTATCCTATGATATACCACATTATCCTAGGCTATCCCACAATATAATATGCTATTCCCCACTATCCTAGGATATCCTCAACAATCCTTGGCTATATCTCAATATCCTAGGTTATCCCCCACTATCCTAGGCTATTCCCCACTATCGTAGGCCTTTACTATGCTAGGCTATCCATCAGAATCCTAGGCTATCCCAGACTATCATATGCTATCCCACACTATCCTAAGTTATCTCACACTATCCTAGACTATTCTACACTATCCTAGGCTATCCCACACAATACTATGCTTTCCCACACTTCCCTAGGGTGTCCCCCACTATCCTATTCTATCCCACTCTATCCTAGGCTATCCACGACTATCCTAGGCTATCCCCGACTATCCTAGGCTATCCTCGACTCTCCTAGGATATCCCCGACTATCCTAGGCTATCCCACTCTATCCCCCACTATCCTTGGATATCCCACACTATCCTATGCTATCCCACACTATCATATTTTATCCCTTACTCTCCTAGGCTATCCCACACTATCGTAGGTTATCTCCCACTATCCTAGGCTATCCCACACAATGCTAGGCTATCCCACACTATCCTAGGTTATCCCTTACTATCCTAGGCTATCCCACACTATCGTACACTATCCCTAACTATCCTTGGCTATGCCACAATATCATAGGGTATCCCTCACTATACTAGGCTGTCCTACACTATCCTAGGCAATCCCTCACTATCCTGAGCTATCCCACACTATTCTAGGCTGTCCCCCACTATCATAGGCTATACCCCACTATCCTAGATTATCCCAAACTATCCTACGCTATCCCACACTATCCTAATATATCCCACACTCCCTAGAATATCACCCATTATAATAGGCAACTTCAATCTATCCTAGGCTATCCCACACTGTCTTAGGCTAAATCACACTATCCTAGGCTATCCCCTACTATCCTAGGCTATCCCACACTATCCGGGCGTTCCTCCACTATCTAGGCTATTCCACTATCCTAGGCTATCCACCTATCCTACGATATCCCCCTGCTAGTCTAGTCTTTCTCCACTATCCTAATACCACTATCCTGAGGCTATCCCCACTATCCTAACATATCCCCTACTATCCTAGGCTATCCCACACTATCCTAACATATCCCCTACTATAATAGGGTATCCCCCACTATCCTAGGTTATCCCACACTGTCTTAGGCTATCCCACACATTCCTAGGCTATCCCTCACTATCCTAGGCTATCCCACACTTCCCTAAGTTATCTCTAACTCTCATAGGCTATCCCACACTATCCAACACTATCACCAACTATCTTAGGCTATGCCACAATATCATAGGGTATCCCTCACTATCCTAGGCTATCCCACAGAATCCTAGGCTATCCCCCACTATCCTATGCTATCCCACTATCCTAGGTTATCCCACACTATCCTAGGCTATCCCCCTCTATCCTAGGCTATCCCACACAATCTTAGGCATACTCACACTTCCCTAGGGTATCCCCCACTAACCTATTCTATTCTTCACTATCCTAGGGTATCCCCTACTATACTAGGCTATCCCATTCTATCCTTGGCTATCCCCCACTATCCTTGGATATCCCACACTATCCTAGGCTGTCCCACACTATCCTATTTTATGCCTTACTATCCTAGGCTATCCCACACTATCCTAGGTTATCTCCCACTGTCCTAGGGTATGCCACACAATCCTAGGCTATCCCACACTATCCTAGGTTATCCTTTGCTATCATAGTCTATCCCACACTATCCTACACTATCCCCACCTATCCTAGGCTATGCCACTATATCATAGGGTATCCCTCAATATCCTAGGCTATCCCACACTATCCTAGGCAATACTCCACTATCCTAGGCTATCCCTCACTTTCCAAGGCTATCCTTCACTATCCTAGGGCTATCCCCTATGCTAGAGCTGCCCCACTATCCTAGGCTATTCCCCACTATCCTAGGCTATACAACACTGTCATAGGCTATCCCCCACTATCCTAGGCTATCACACACTATCCTAGGCTATCCCCCACTATCCTAGGCTATTTCATACAATCCTAGGCTATCCCACACTATCCGTCGCTATCCCGCACTATCGTAGGATATCCCCCACCATAAAATGCTGTCCCAAACTATCCCTCGCTATCCCACACTATCCTAATATATCCCACACTACCCTAGGATATCCCCCATTATAATAAGCTACACCAAACTATCCTAGGCCATCCCACACAATCCTCGACTCTCCCATTCTATACTAGGCTTTCCACCACTATGCTAGGCTATCCCACACTATCCTAGGGTATCCCCCATTTTCCTAGGCTATCCCCACTATCCTAGGCTATCCCTTCGTCCTATGCTATCCACACCATAAAGGCTTCCACACTTTCCTAGGCTTTCCACACTATCTTAGGCTATCCCCCACTTTCCTAGGCTATCCCTCACTATCCTAGGTTATCCCCCACTATCCTAGTCTATCCCTCACAATCCTAGGCTATTTCCCACTATCGCAGGATATCTCCACACTATCGTTGGCTATCACCCACTATCTTAAGGTATCCGACACTATCCTAGGGTATCCCCCACTATCCAAGGATATACCACACTATCCTAGGGTATCCCTCACTATCCAAGGATATACCACACTATCCTAGGCTATCACCCACTATCCTAGGCTATTCCACTCTCCTAGGGTTATCCTCTACTATCCTGGGCTATCAACACTATGCTGGGCTATCCCCAGCTATCCTAGACTATCCTCACTATCCACACTTCCTAGGCTGTCCACTATCCCAGGGTGTCTCCACATCCCGGCTGTCCTGCTATCCTGGGCTATTCCCCAGTACCCAATGGTATATCATATTATCCTAGGCTATCCCTACTATCTTAGGTTATGGCCCACTATCCTAAGCTATTCCCTACTCTAATAGGCTATCACACTCTTCTAGGCTGTCCCTACTATCCTAGGCTATTCGTAGGTATCCTGGAGCTACCCCACACTATCCTGGGCTATCCCCCACATATCCAAGGCTATCCACATAATCCTAGGCTATCCCCACTATCATGGCTATCCTGTTCTCTCCTAGGTTCCCACACTATCCTAGGCAGTCACACTATCCTAACATCCCCTCTCTCCTGGGCTATCACACTATCCTGGGCTGTCCCCACTATGCTATGCTCTCCACATGATCCTAGGGGTATCCACACTCTCCCTTTGGCTATCCACACTTTCCTAGGCTATCTACACTATCTAAGCTATCCCCACTCTCCTAGGGGTATCCCACACTATCCTGGGATGTCCTCATATCCTGGCTGTCTACAGTATCCTGGGCTATCCCCACTATCCTGGGCTATCCCACACAACCGTAGGGATATCCACACTATCTTTGGCTTTCCCCCACTATCCTAGGCTGTCACGCACTATTCTAGACTATCCCGTACTATTCTAGGCTATTCCACACTATCCTAATCTATCGTTCACTATCCTAGACTATCCCACATTATCCTAGGCTATCCCTTACTACCCTTGGCTATCCATAATATCCTGGGCTATCCACCATATCATAGCCCTTTCCACTGTTCTAGGCTATCCTCACTAGCCTAGGCTATCCTCCACTATCCTGGCTATCTTACAATATTCTAGTCTATACCACACTGTCCTAGGCTATCCCCTACCATCCCAGGCTATCCCCATCTACCCTAGTTTATCGCATACTGTCGTAGGCTATCCCACATTATCCTAGGCTATCCCCCACTATCCAAGGATATCCCACACTATCCTAGGCTATCACCCACTATCCTAGGTTATCCCACACTATCTGGCATTCAACACTATCCAATGCTATTCTAAACTATCCTAAACTACCCCTCACTATCCTACGCTATTCCACACTTTTCTAGGCTATCCCCCTATCTAGGGCTAACCTTCACTATTCTAGGCTATCCAACATTATCTGGGCTGTCATCACTATCCTGGATTGTCCTCAGATCCTGCGGTTCACACTATCCTGGCTTAGCCCTATCCTGGCTATCCTCCACTATCCTGGCTATGACCACTATCCTAAGCCATCCCCTACTCTCCTAGGCTATCCCACACTATCCTAGGCTATGACCCACTATCCTACGCCATCCCCTACTCTCCTAGGCTATCCCACACTCGTCTAGGCTATCCACTGCTACCCTAGACTATTCTTCACTATCCTGGATTATCCTACACTATCCTATGCTATCCACACTTTCCCAGGCTATCCTCCACTATCCTAGACTATGGTCATCTTTCCTAAGCTATCCCTCACACTTTTAGGCTATCGCGGACTATCCTAGGCAATCCCACTCTATCCTAGACTATCACCAACTATCCTGGGCTGTCCACTTAATCCTGGGCTATATCTTCTATCCTGAGGCTATCCACACTATCCTGGACTATCTAGCTATTCTGGACTATATCACTATCCTGGGCTCCTGATATGCTATGCTGTCACACTATCCTGGGCTATCCTCTCTATCTTAGGCTATCCAACACATTCCTAGGCATTCCCACACATCTCTAGGCTATCCCCCACTTTCCAATTCTCTCTCACATTATCCTAGGCTATCTCCCACTATCCTAGGCCATCCCACATTATCCTAACTTCCTCACTATCCCAGGCTATCCCACATCCTCGACTCTCCCATACTCTCCTGGCTATCCTTGCTATCCTGGGCTGGCCACATTATCCAAGACTATGCTAAACATTTCTTGGGCTATCCACTATCCTGGGCTATCCTCACTATCCTGGGCTGTCATACTATCCTGGCTGATCCCTGGTGCCTATCCCTCCTATGCTTCCCACTATCCTGGCTATCCTCACTGTCTAATCTTCCCACTATCCTGGGCTTTCCACATCCTGGGATTCTCTGTTATCCTGGGCTATCTCTCACTATCCTGGGCTATCACACTATCCTGGGCTGTCCACTATCTTGGGTGTCCCTGCTATCCTAGGCTATCCCGCAATATTCTAGGCTATCCCTCCTCTATCCTAGGCTATCCGACACAGTCCTACGCAATCCCACATTATCCTTGGCAATCCGTCACTATCCTAGGCTATCCCGTACTATCATAGGTTTTACTACACTATCTTAGGCTATTCCACACTATCCTAAGCTATCTTCCACTAACCTAGGCTATCCTTCACTATTCCAGGCTATCCCTCACTCTCGTAGATTATCCAGAAGTATCCTAGGCTATCCCCCATTATCGTATAATATCCCACATTATCCTAGGCATTCCCACACTATCCAAGGCTATTCCACACATCTGGGCTTCCCCACTTTCCTGGATTTCCACATTATCCTAGGCTATCCTCCACTATTCTAGGCTATCCTCCACTATCCTAGGCAATGGTACTCTATCCTTGGCTATCTTACAATATTCTAGGATATCCCACATAATCCTAGGCTATCCCCGACCATACCAGGCTATCCCCGACCATACCACGCTATCCCCAACAAATCTTAGGTTATCGTCCACTATCCTAGGCAATCCCTAACTATCCTAGGGTATCCCCACCTATCCAAGGATATACCACACTATCCTAGGCTATCCTCCACTATCCTAAATTATCCCTCACTATCCTTCGCTATCCAACACTTTCCTAGGCTGTCACCTCTATCCTAGGCTATCCTAAACTATCATAGGCTATCCAACACTATGCTAGGCTATCCTCAACTATCCTAGACTATCCCTCACTATCCTAAGCAATCCCACACCATTCTAGGCTATCCCACCTATTCTAAGCTATCCTCCACTATCCTAGGCAATCCCTTACTATCCTAGCCTATCCCCCAGTTCCCAATGGTATACCATACTGTCCTAGGCTATCCCACACTCTACTAGGCTGTCCCCTACTACCCTAGGCAATGCTCACTTTTCAAGCTATCCCACACTATCCAAGGCTATCCCCCACTATCCTAGGCTATCCTCTACTATCCAAGTCTATCCTAAACAATCCTAGACTATCCCACACAATCCAAGGCTAGCCCACACTATCCTTGGCTATTCCCACTATCCTAGGCAATCCACACTTTCCTAGTCTATCCCTTACTATCCTACGCTATCCCTCACTATAATAGGCTATCTTAAACTATCCTATGCTATCCCCCACTCTCCTAGGATATCCCACATTATCCTGGGCTATCCCACACTATTCTAGGCTGTCCCCCTCTATCCTAGGTTATCCCTTACTATCCTTGGTTATCCCACACTGTCCTTGGCTATCCAACACTATCCTAGGCTATCCCCCTCTATCTTAGGCTATCCCACACTATCCTAGGCTATCCCCACTCTCCTAGGCTATCCTCTACTTTCCTAGGGTATCCCGCACTATCCTAGGCTGTCCCATACTATCCTACGCTATTCCACTCTATCCTAGGCTATCCTCTCCTATCCTAATCTATCCTCCACTATGCAAGGCTATCCCACACTATCATAGACTATCCCCAACTATCCTAGGGTATCCCGCACTTTCCTAGGCTATCCCATACTATCCTACGTTATTCCACTCTATCCTAGGCTATCCCCTCCTATCCTAATCTATCCTCCACTATGCTGGCTAATCACACTATCATGACTATCCCACTTATCTGGCTATCACACTGATCCTCGACTCTCCATCTCCTGGCTTCCCCGTATCCTCGCTTCCACGTTGTCAGGACTATGCTCCACATTTCTTAGGCTATCCCACACTATCCTAAGCTATCCACCACTATTCTAAGCTATCTCCTACTATCCTAGGCTATCCCCCAGTATCCTAGGCTATCCCACACTTTCCTAGACTATCCACACTATCTTATGGTATCCCCCACTATCCTAGACTATTCCCCACTGTCCTAGACTATTCCCCACTATCATAGGATATCCCACAGTATTTTAGATTATCACATACTATCTTAGGGTATCCCACACTATCGAATTAGACAAATTTCGGCCTGAATCCTGCTTGTACCTGTGTCTGGACGCTGAGATTTGCAGACACGACATCAGGATAACTCGTTGAGAGACGGATGCTTCTTGTAGAGACTGATGAATTGAAGACAAACTTCAGTCCTCTTCCTCTCTGCGCGGGCAAACACAACAAACACAACTGCTGCGAGGCACCGCTGGCACCATTTATAACGATGTGTTATTTGGAGTTTTGAAGACGTTATCATTTCAACCACGCCTCCAAAACTCCAAATAACACATCGTTATAAATGGCCAGCTGCCTGCAGCATTGTGTTTTGTTTGCCGCGCGAGGAAGAGGAATGAGTTTGTCTTCAATTCATCGTCTCTACAAGAAGCATCCGTCTTCAACGGTATCTGATGTCGTGCTGCAAATCTCGCGTCCAGACACAGGACAAGCAGGATTCAGGCAAATTTGTATTCTCCGAGAAATGGCGTCACTGACTTCACACCACAGCGTCCCACGCTGTTTCTCAGTCACGTGCTCAGCCTTGCCAGCATGTTCTGTTGTTGTTGTTCAGCTCAGCACAACTATTTCAGCACTTCAGAGGTGAGTTAGTGGTGATTTCAGCGTCTAGTGTGAGTGTTCCTCTCCGAGTCTGTGGGTAGGTGGGAACGGCCGGGTTCCTCGCCTCTCACCCAGACACTCACGCTCGCCTCCACTCACCACTCACTGCCCACTCCCTCTATGCTGTTTTCTGTGAATTTCCTTGTGAATTCTTGCCAGAACTGTGTATCCGAGTGTCCGAGGCCACTCGAAGCCATGTTTGACCAAGCCACCTGATCAGCACGCCATGTGGGTAAGCCAGATCAGCAAGCCACGCTGTGGCCTGCGCCCACATCAACCCATGACGTCACCACCATGCTGCTGACGTCACGATGCTGCCGACTCCACGACGTCACTCGCGATGTCACCCCATGACATCCCTGCCGACGTCACTCCAGGACGTCACCTCGCTACGTCACCATGATGCTGCCTGACGTCACTTGCGATGTCACCCCATGACATCCATCATGATGTCACGCCTGATATCACCAATATGATGTCCCGAGTGCTGTAGTTTCACAGTGTGCATTTTATTTTCATTATTGTCGAGACGTTTGAGAGAAGATATAAGTCGAGTGTTCATTAATTATTTCTCTCAGTCAGTGTTCTCACATGTACGTGTATTGCTTAGTGACGATTTTTATACTGAAAAGCGTCATTTGCTAGTAAGCTATGTTGTACCAAATGTGCAGTATGTGTGCAGTTTCTCGTGTGTCCTATGTAGCACCTGTGTGTTACTTTGTCACCCAGTGTGTGACCCGCGCCCCGCGCGCTTGACAGCTGACATTTGTCAGTCCAGGCGTCAGTTACCAGCGTTCGAGCGCCTTGTACAGAAAGCTCTTATTGTTCGCCGCTCGTAGATGCCTTTGCTGAATCGTACCCGCGACGATTCTCCCATCGAGACCGTTCCACTTCACCTCCAAGACCGTCAGTCCAGTTATTGCAGATGACCAGTCTGGGGACGCTTACACTGCCCTCTGCTGTAACTTCTACTGTCGAGAGATGTCACTCGCCAAGCCGCAGTTAAGCCTGTTGGCAGGCGACTGTCAGCCTCGTGTCACAGCTTCAGTGAGCAGCCTGCACAAAGATGATGTCACTTTGACTGCTAGCCCACTCACTGCAGTATGGTGTATGCTGTTACGACCTCCAGATGTTTCGCCGAGTCGTCCCTGTCACGACTCACTCCACACTCGCCAGCAGCGACAGCTCCAGCGACAGTACCAGTCAAGGAATGTCCTCCTAAGTCGCTTGCCAGTCCTGTCCTGTTGCGACTACTGACGACGCCTCACTCGAGGTCACCAGCAGTTGTGCCCCAGGTTGAGTGAACCCCTGCAGCGACTACTACGATGTCTGCTTCACCTCCCAGAGGAGACCGTACCCTGTTACGTCACAGCTCATGTCTCCCGTGTTGCAGTACGTGTCCAGACGCAGGAAGGCGTACAGTGCTGCATCGACGCTCACTGCCTTACACCACGAAGCACACCGTTTTTTTCTTCCCTCTCTGGAGGAAGTTTTTTTTTCTATGTCCATATGTTTATGTATATATATTTTTATTTCGTGTTCTGTGACCTGTTCTTGCGAGAGAGACCCGAGTTTTTTTTAATGCCATTCATAGTCGGGACGACCATGGGTGCGTGACCGAGCGATGTAGACAGCCTGACAGTCTGCATAGACAGCCATGCTTTCTGCCAGCTGAGTTCATATTTCGTGCCATGCTAGTTTCCATAGTATTCCGCCAGAGGGCAAGCCTGTAAGCATACCCATGTGAGTCTGCCTCACCCCTGCCTCTCCCTCACTTGGCGCCCAAACTTCACTCAGAGAACAGGCCTAACTCGTCTCCCCCTCGCAAGGCATGGCCCACCTGGGCCACGGCCACAGACACGCAGCCTGTTACCCGCACCTTTATTACAAATAAAGTAAGAAGCCTCCGAAGCCTTTGCATTCCCACGCCTCCAAAACGCCAAAAAACACATCGTTATACTATCCTAAGCTATTCCCTACTCTCCTAGGCTATCCCACACTCTACAAGGCTGTCCCCTACTATCCTAGGCTTTTCGCCACTATCCTAGGTTATCCCACACAATCCTAGGCTACCCTCCACTATTATAGGCTATGCCCACTTTTCAAGCTATCCCACACTATCCAAGGCTATCCCCTACTATCTAGGCTTTCCTCTACTATCCTAGACTATCCCACACAATCCAAGGCTATCCCACACTATCCTTGGCTATTTCCACCATCCTAGGTTATCCAAACTTTCATAGGCTATCCCTTACTATCCTAGGGTTTTCCACACTATCCTAGGGTATCCCGGAATCCTAAGCTATCCCCCACTATCCTGGGCTATCACGCACTATCCTAAGCTATCCCTCACTATAATAGGCTATCTTAAACTAGCCTATGCTATCCCTCACTATCCTAGGATATCCCACATTATCCTGGGCTATCCCACACTATCCTAGGCTGTCCCTTTCTATCCTAGGCTATCCCTTACTATCCAAGGCTATCCCAAACTATCCTTGGCTAACACTCATTATTCTAGGCTGTCCCACTGTAATAGGCTATCTCACACTATACAAGGCTAACTCGCACTGTCCTAGGTTACTCCCTACTATCCTAGCCTATCCCACACAATCCTAGGTTATCTCCACTATGCTAGGCTATCCTTTACTTTTCTAGGCTATCCGACACTATCCTTAGCTATCCCCTACTAATCTAAACTATCCCACACTATCCTAAGCTATCCCCCACTATCCTAGGCTATGCCACGCTATCCTAGGCTATCCCCCACTATCCTTGGCTATCCCACACTATCCTTGGCTATCCCACACTATCCTAGGCTACCCGTCACTATCCTACACTATCCCCCACTATCCTAATCTATCCCCCACTATCCTAGACTATCCCACACTATCCTAAGCTATCCACCACTATCATAGGCTATCCTACGCTATCCTAGGCTATCCTCCACTATCCTAGGCTATACCACACTATCCTAGGCTATCCTCTAGTATCCTTGGCTATATCTCAGTATCCTAGGCAACCTAATACTATCTTAGACTATCCCCCACTATCGTAGGCCTTACTGTACTATGCTAGGCTATCCCACGCAATACTAGGCTATCCCCCACTATCCTATGCTATCACACACTATCCTAGGTTATCCCACACTTTCCTAGGCTATCCTACACTATCCCCCTCTATCCTAATCTATCCCACACAATCCTAGGCTCTCCCACTCTTCCCTTGGCTATCCCCCACTCTCCTATTCTATCCCACACTATCTTTGGCTATCCCACTCTATCCTACGCTATCCCACACTATCCCAGGCTATACCCCACTATCCTAGGCTATCCCAGACTATCCTAGGCTATCCCACACTATACTAGGCTGTCTCCCACTATCCTTGGCTATCCCACACAATCCCAGGCTATCCCACACTATCCTATGTTATCCCTTACCATCCTAGGCTATCACACACTCTCCTACACTATCCCCAACTATCATAGGCTGTGCCACTATATCATAGGCTTTCCCTCACTATCCTAGGCTATAGTACACCATTCTAGGCAATCCTACACTATCCTAGGGTATTCCCCACTATCCAAGGCTATCCCACAGTATTCTAGGCTGTCACCTACTATCGTAGGCTATACCCCACTGTCCTAGGTTATCCCTCACTATCATAGGCTATCCCCCACTATCCTAGGCTATACCACTATCCTAGGCTATCCCAAACTATCCTAGGATATCCCATACGATCCTAGGCTATCCCCCAGTATCCTAGGCTATCCCACACTGTCCGAGGCTATCCTCCACTATATTAGGGTATCCCACACTATCCTAGGATATCCCTCACTATTCAAGGCTATCCTTCATTCTCCAAGGCTATCCCACAATATCCTAGGCTATCCCCCACCGTCCTAGTCAGTCCCACACTATCCTAGGCTATCCCCACTGTCCTAGGCTATCCCTACTATCCTAGGCTATTCCATAATATCCTAGGCTATCCCCCACTATCCTAGGCTATCCCCTACTATCCTAAGCTATCGCTCACAATCCTAGGCTATCCCACATTATCCTAGACTATCCCCACCATCATAGGCTATCACCCACTATCCTAGGCTATCCCACACTATCCTAGGCAATACCCCACTATCCTATCCCACACTAATAAAGGGAATCTTCAACTATCCTATGGTATCAATCACTATCCTAGGCTATCCCTTACTATCCTACACAATATATAGGTTACCCACACTATCCCCAACTATGCTAGGCTATACCACACAATCCTAGGCTATCCCACACTATCCTAAGCTATCCCCCACTCTCCTAGGCTACACACTATCCTGGGCTATCCTCACTATCCTAGGCTATCCACATCGTAGGCTATCCACACTGTCCTGCTGTCCCCACTTTCCTAAGCATCACACTATCCTAGGCTATCCTGTCTATCCTAGGCTTTCCACACTATCCTAGGCTATCCCACACTGTCCTAAGCTATCCCCCACTCTCCTAGGCTATCCCGCAGTCTTGGGCTATCCCTCTTTATAATAGGCTATCCCACACTATCCTAGGCTATTCCACACTTTCCTTATCTATCCCCCACTATCCTAGAATATCCCACATTATCCTAGGGTATGTCTCACTACCCTTGGCTATCCCACACTATCCTAGGCTATCCCTTACTAGCCTAGGCTATCCCTTACTAGCCTAGGCTATCCTCCACTATCCTATGCTATCTTACAATATTCTAGTCTACACCACACTGTCCTAGACTATCCCCGACCATCCCAGGCTATCCCCATCTATCCTAGTTTATCGCATACTTCCCTAGGCTATCCCACATTATCCTAGGCTATCCCCCACTATCCAAGGCTATCCCACAGTATCCTAGGCTATCACCCACTATCCTAGGTTATCCCACACTGTGAAGGCTGATACTCAGACTCGGTTCAAGAAGAACCAAGGCTGGTTCCTCCTTAGGAAAATTACCAAGAATAGAAAAGACAAAATAACATAAAAAATAAGCACTTTATTGAATAGAAAGATTTATGAAATAATAAAAACTTAAACATGAACAGCAAACAAACCCTATCGTGAATAAAAATGAAAAATAAAAATAGACAAATAAGACTACGTTGCAACAGGTAATTTGTACAGATGAAAAGGAACGTGTGGATGTTCTTGACACATAAGCTGACACTTTTCTGAACTCCTTGCTGGTATTCACTTAATCGATGACGGTGGCAACAACCACTTGTTTGACGGATGTGACAGATGTTTTCTAATCTCATATGTTGTCCAGAGTCAGGGACTCAGGTGGGGTCCGCTGGTGACTCAGGTGGCTGTGGTTGACGATAGTGTTACTGCAGATGTGGGCAGTGTAAAAGTTGATGATTCAGTCTCCAAAACTCGTGTGAGACGGTTCCTTCAATCTCCCTCAGCGTTGCACCAGGTGGCCCATACTGGTACTGACGGCTATCAAATGGAGAAAGACCAAAAATTACTCACCATTCTGATACACATTCATATAATAGGCATAAGGCCTTCCAAAAGAAATGGTGAGACAAAATTATGCTAGTCAATACAAGGCAAGGGCAGAGCCACATTAAGTACTCCAAAAATGTTGAGTGAAGCTCAAAAACTAACGAGTGAATCTCTTAACAAAATAATAACGAGTGAGGCTCGTAAAATACTATAAGACATAAGTGGCGGTGAAGACTTACAGTGGAGACGGGAGTAGTTAGTCGAGTGATTATCCCTGTGGCCGGAGTCTAGCATGTCACCTCTCCGGGTGGAAGAAGGAAGGGGGGTACAGCTGGAGCTAGATACTCACCCCACCTCAACGAGCAGACTACCACTACTAGCACTTATACAGACATTCACACTTCCATCACTCCTATCTATGGAATTTTCCCTCACACACACTATCCTAGGCTATCCAAACATCCTAGGCTATTCTAAACTATCCTAAACTACCCCTCACTATCCTATGCTATCGAACACTTTTCTAGGCTTTCCCCCTATCCTGGGCTATCCTTCACTATTCTAGGCTATCCAACACTATCCTAGGCTATCCTCCACTATCCTATATTATCCCTCACTATCCTACGCTATCCCCACTATCC
>WNWK01035156.1:0-19970 GCA_009830355.1 Cherax destructor | reverse complement strand
AATGAACAGATAAAATGTTATTTGAGTGCCCGTATGTCTGTCTCATTTATTCTGGACCCTATTTTGAAATTGGCATCTTTTGAAATTTGTGTGAAATTGGCCAAATTGTGAATTTCTGACCCCCTTATTGGGTAGTTAAAATCAGTAAATTGGCTCTTTCTTGTACTCAATTGATAGAAAAAATGGAATTCTAGCGAAATAGCTATAATTTTAGTAGACTGAAACATTGCAATTTGCCGAAAATAGAGCTCAAAGTGGCGAAATCCCGATGCGTAAAAGAATCGATACCAGCTAACTCGGAAGCATATTCTGTTAGTTTTGATCAAATGTCATAATTTTGGTGTCATTGTGATCGGAAAAAGATTCTCTATCATTTCAAAAGAAAAAATAATTTGTTTTTTCAGAAAAATTTGGGACCCTGAGAACGAGTTTCGGAGGAGGCCTGTGGACCCCTAAAGGGTTAAACCAAAATCACAGTCAGAGTGTTTTTATTCCTCATTATGCACTGTGTACTGCAGGATTTTTTTATACTGCACACACTGACTGCACAGACCCATTCTCTCAAATCTAGGCCTACCAGCCTGTTTCTGCTTGATTTGAGGGCGCTAGAATTTAGGCATACTAGTACGTCAAACACCCTGGTGCGTAAGACGTACTAGTACGTCAAACACCTTGGTGCGTAAGACATACAGTCATACCTCGGTTAACAATGGCGTCAGATAACAATAAATTCGGTTAGCGATACATTTTTACGTCAAAATATTGACTCCGTTTATGATGTTTGATTCGGTTTATGATATTCGTCCCGGACGCGTCCGCGTGGCGCCCAGCTGTGTGGGCACTCTAGGGAGCGTCAGTGTGCTATTGTTTACAAGCGAGAGCAACCACCACCCACTCCACCCACGCATTCATACCAGTATATTGTCATTATTCCACTGTTTTTAGTGCTTGCAACTGCTAAATAAGCTACCATGGGTCCAAAGAAAGCTCCTAGTGCCAAGCCTGTGGTAAAGAGGCTCAGAAATACAGTAGAACTGAAGAAGGAGATAATAGAAAAATATGAAAGTGGAGTGCGTATCACTGAGCTGGCTATGCTGTATGGTAAAGCCTATTCTACCATCGCTACCATTGTGGCCAAGGGAAATACACGTAAAATCAAGGAAGCTGTTGTTGCAAAAGGTGCATATGTGATCACAAAACAGAGATCGCAAGTGCTGGAAAATGTGGAAAATTTGTTGTTGTTGTGATCAACGAGAAACAGTTAGCAGGAGATAGTGTTTCGCAGACAATAATATGTGAAAAAGCAAGGCAGTTGCATGATGATCTCATTAAGAAAATGCCTGCAACGAGTGCTGAAGTGAGCGAATTTAAAGCCAGCAGAGGCTGGTTTCAAAAATTTAAGAATCGAAGTGGCATACAGTGTTGTGAGGCATGGTGAGGCAGCCAGTTGTGACAAAAGTGCAGCTGAAAAATGTGCCTGAATTCCAGGGGTACATAGAGGCTGAAGAATTCCTCCCCCAACAAGTGTTTAATTGTGATGAAACAGGCCTGTTTTGGAAGAAAATGCCCAACAGGACCTTCATTACTCAGGAGGAAAAGGCACAGCCAGGACACAAGCCTATGAAAGACAGGCTAACTTTGATGCTTTGTGCTAATGCCAGTGGTGATTGCAAAGTGAAGCCTTTACTGGTGTATCATTCTGAAAATCCCCGAGTGTTTGGCAGATGCGGTATCACCAAGTCTAACTTGTGTGTGATATAGAAGTCTAACAAAAAGGCATGGGTCACAAAGGACATTTTCTTAGAGTGGTTCAATGGTGTGTTTGGCCCCAGTGTGAAGAAATATCTCCAGGAAAATAATTTGCCACTTAAGTGCCTCCTGATAATGGACAATGCTCCTTGTCATCCTCCAAACTTGGTAGAGAAAATTGTGGAGGACTTTAAATTTATCAAAGTGAAGTTCTTGCCCCCTAATACCACTCCTCTCCTCCAGCCCATGGACCAGCAGGTCATTTCAAACTTTAAAAAACTCTACACCAAAGCAATGTTTCAAAAGTGCTTTGATGTGACCACAGACATGAATATAACCCTAAGAGACTTTTGGAAAAATCATTTCCATATCCTGCATTGTGTACACCTTATAGGTAAGGCTTGGGAGGGAGTGACTACCAGGACTTTGAACTCTGCCTGGAGAAAATTGTGGCCAGACTGTGTCCTAGAGAGGGATTTTGAAGGTTTTGGGGCTGAGCATCAGAACCCTGAGCCTGAGCCTGTTGTGGAAGAAATTGTGGAACTGGGCAAGTCCATGGGGTTGGAGGCGAGTGGTGAGGATGTGGAACAGTTGGTGGAGGAGCACAATGAAGAGCTAACCACTGAAGATCTGCAAGAGCTTCAACAGCAACTGCAACAAGAGACCACAGGTCAGGACAATGGTTCAGAGGAGGAGGAGGTGGAACAGAGATGGAAGAAGGTGCCTTCTTCAGTGATTAAGGAGGTTTGTGGAATGTGGCGCAGGGTGCAAGGCTTTATGGATGAATATCACCCTAACCATGCTGTTGCAGGCCGTGCTGGCAACCTGTACAATGACACAGTGGTGTCTCATTTCAGGAATGTGTTAAAGAATTGCCAGACACAGAGCTCCCTGGACAGATTTTTGGTTAGAGAGGGGTCCAGTGACTCTCAACCTGGTCCTAGTGGCATTAAAAGAAAAAGGCCAGTAACCCCAGAAAAGAACTTGCCACCTGCAGTATTAATGGAAGGGGATTTCCCTTCCAAACACTACCATACTATACTTCATCTTTTCCCCTCCTCCTGTCCTCCACACATCAACAACTCTTCAATAAATGTAAGTAACATGTTATTGTACTATATTTACATGTATTTCTTTAATGTTCATTAAATTGTGTATTATTTAATGTCAAAAAGTTCTAAAAAATATTTTATTTTACTATTTTTGGAAGTCTGGAACGGATTAATTTTATTTCCATTATTTCTTATGGGGAAAATTGATTCGGATAACGATTGATTCGTTTACAGATACAGTGGTCCCTCGGTTTTCGTGTATCTCTGTTTTCGTGTATTTCAGTTTTCGTGTAGTTTTTTCGTGGAAAATTGCCCTCTGTTTTCGTGTGTTCCCTCCGTTTTCGTGCTTGGTCCGGAACCTGTCCACCAGTGCCGCGTACATACAAAGGCCATAGGCCACCACCCACGCACCTCCCACGCACATTGCCACGCAGTCTTGCATTGTTTACGCTTGAGTGAACATCACCCCAGGAGTTTATACAAAATATTTATTAACAATTCATTGTTTTTGGGCCTTGATTATTGTGTGTGACTACTAAATAAGCTACCATGGGCCCAAAGAAAGCTCCTAGTGCCACTTCTTTGGTAAAGAAAGTGAGGAACACCGTAGAACTGAAGAAAGAAATAATAGAAAAATATGATAGTGGTGTATGTATTGCCGAGCTCGCCAGGATATACAAGAAAGCCCCAACAACCATCGGTTCCATTGTGTATAAGAGAAAAGCAATCACTGAAGCTAATGTTGCGAAAGGGGTGAATACAATAACCAAACAGAGATCACAAACAATAGAAAATATGGAGAAATTGTTGTTGCTGTGGATAAACCAAAAACTGCTAGCGGGTGATAGTATTGTGCAATCCATCATATGTGAAAAAGCAAGGCAGTTGCATGCCGATCTTGTCAAGAAAATGCCTGGAACCAGTGATGTTGATGTCGATGAATTTAAGGCCAGCAAAGGCTGGTTCAAAAAATTTAAGAGGCGAACTGGCATACACAGTGTTGTAAGGCATGGTGAGGGTGCCAGTTCAGATAAAGATGGGGCTGAAAAATTTGTGCGCGACTTTAAAAAATATGTAGAGGCTGAAAATTTCAAACCCCAACAAGTGTTTAATTGTGGAAACAGGCCTCTTTTGGAAGAAAATGCCAAGGAGGACCTACATCACGCAGGAGGAAAAGGCAATGCGAGGACACAAGCCTATGAAAGACAGGCTAACTCTACTGTTGTGTGGTAACGCTAGTGGGGATTTCAAAGTGAAGCCTTTACTCGTGTATCACTCTGAAAATCCCAGAGTGTTCAGGGACTACAGTGTTGACAAGAGTAAATTGTGTGTGTTTTGGAAGTCTAATGCTAAGGCATGGGTCACTAGGGAAATTTTCCTGGAATGGTTTAATCAAGTGTTTGGCCCCAGTGTGAAGAAATATTTATTGGAGAATAAATTGCCACTTAAGTGCCTCCTGGTAATGGACAATGCTCCTGGTCATCCTCAAGACTTGGACGACCAAATGTCTAAGGATTTCAGATTTGTAAAAGTGAAGTTCTTGCCTCCTAACACCATTCCTCTCCTCCAGCCCATGGACCAGCAGGTCATTTCAAACTTCAAAAACTGTACACCAAAGCAATGTTTCAAAGGTGTTTTGATGTGACCAATGACACTAAATTGACCTAAAAGAGTTCTGGAAGGGTCACTTCGATATCTTCCATTGCATAGGCCTTATAGATAAAGCTTGGCAGGGAGTGACCTCCAGGACGATGAACTCTGCTTGGAGAAAGTTGTGGCCAGATTGTGTCCCAGATAGGGATTTTGAAGGGTTTGAAGCTAACCCTGAGGAGCCTATGGAAGTTGTGGAAAATATTGTGGAATTGGGGACTTCCATGGGGTTGGATGTGAATGGAGAGGATGTGGAAGAGTTGGTGGAGGACCACAATGAAGATCTAACCACTGAAGAGCTGCAAGAGCTTGAGCTGCAACAACAACAAAACAGATCTGAGGAAATTGCTTCAGTGGAGGAAGAGAGATGTAAGGTGCCTTCTTCAGAGATTAAGGAGATTTGTGCAATGTGGAGTAGGGTGCAATCATTTGTGGAGGAACATCACCCTGACAAAGATGTTGGAATCCGTCTCATCAACATGTTCAATGACAATCTGTTTTCCCATTTTAGGGACATTTTAAAGAGACGCCAGACACAGAGCTCTCTGGAGAGCTATTTAGTGCCACAGGTGTGCAGTGACTCTCAAGCTGGTCCTAGTGGGATTAAAAGACAAAGAAGGGAAGTGACCCCAGATGAGGACTTGGTACCTAGAGTCCTTATGGAGGGATTCCCTTCCAAAAATTAGGGACTCTACCCTCTCCCCTCCTATCTCTCTTCCATCCAGCAACATCAGTCTTCAGTAAGGGTAAGTGCCACATTCATTTCATTCATTTGTGCATGTAAATCTATCTTTAAGGCCCCCCCAAATTTTTTTTTCCAAACTTCTGGGTTTCTGGAACGGATTAATTGAATTTCCATTATTTCTTATGGGGAAAATGGTTTCAGTTTTCGTGTGTTTCAGTTTTAGTGCCTCCCTCTGGAACGGATTAAACACGAAAACCGAGGGACCACTGTACGCCCTCTCTGACGGATTAATATCGTTAACCGAGGTATGACTGTACTAGTACGTCAAAAACCCTGAAAGGGTTAATGACAATGACTGAAGGACCTAAACCACTTATAACAGCTCACTCCAACTGCCAAAAATGGGTTAAGCAAAGATAATGAAAGACAGAACTGAGCACTGTCATGAAGGATATAAAGCTAACATTCACTGTGGACATCAAACATCTTAACCCTTTCAGTGGCCACCACACAGAACTATGTCACTGAGGCCAGGGTCCTTTGTGTAGTTCTACATTATGAGCTGTGGATGGTAAATTTTGGCCTATATATGAGAGAATGGGTCTGTGCAGCAAATGTGCACAGTATAAAAAAAATTCTTGCCCCCCACGTGGTGCATGACGGGAAAAGCAAAACTCCGACCATATATATGGTGTAAAATAAGTGACTAACCCTTTGGGGGTCCAAGGGGTCTCTCTGAAACTCGTTCTCAGGGTCCACGAATTTAAAAAAAATAAAAAAATATTTTTTTCTTATGGAATGATAGAGAATCTTTTTCCGATCATAACGCCACCAAAATTATGAAATTTGATCGAAAACTAACGGAATTATGCTTTCGCGAAGTTAGCGGTAGCCATGACACTTACGCATCGGCGATTTCGCCCACTTTGAGCCCTATTTTCGGCACATTCCAATGTTTCAGTCTACTAAAATTATAGCTATTTCGCTAGAACTCCATTTCTTCTATCGATTGAGTACAAGAAACCGCCTATTTACCAATTTTAACTACCCAAAATAGTAGTCAGAAAATGGCAATTTGGCCAATTTCACACAAATTTCAAACGATGCCAATTTCAAAATAGGGTCCATAATAAACAAGGCAGACATTCTTGGCACTAAAATAACATCTTCTCTGTTCATTAGTCACGTCTCCAGGCCTCTCTTACATTACTTTTGCTTTCCATTTTGAATTTTTATTCTTTCAAAAAATAGAAGATTTACTGTTATGTATACAACTGCATCACTGTAAAAATGGTATAAATAATATCAGCGCACTTGTGCAAGAATATTAGACTCTCCAGTTGATGTGTATTGGACGCATGGTGTATTTGTTTACTCCTGAACATCGGCCAAAATCGAACATTTTCGCTACTTTGCGCTCAGTTTCAAGGTACTTGTCATCGTGAAACCAGTCAAAATGATCTCTATTTCTGTAATATATCATCTATTCTATAAAACGAGAATACAAGCATAAATACCATATGAAAATAGACTGCAAAGTTGCTGTTTTAAACCAAAAACACGGTCAGAGTTTTTTTTTCCTCATTATGCACTGTGTGGTGCAGGAATTTTTTTATACTGAGCACACTGACCGCACAGACCCATTCCATCACATCTAGGCCTAACAGCCTGTTTCTGCTTGATTTGAGGGTGCTAGAATTTAGGCGTACTAGTACGTCAATAACCCCAGTGCGTAAGACGTACTAGTACGACCAAAACCCCGAAAGGGTTAAGGAGTTTTCTAGGATGGTTTGTATGGTTTTGTTGACTGTTTCTTAATATTATATGATAGAACTGAAGACATACTACTAAAACAGAGATGATTTTGCTTGGTTTCAGGACTGAAAGTAGCTTGAAATTGAGTTCAAAGTAGTGGATATATTTAATTTTTGCTGATTTTCCTAAAGACGGGTGATGACCTACACAACCCCCAGTCTGTTTTATGGGTTTTTGATAGGTCTGATTCAATTACTGGGATGCCATAAACCATGACAAATCATTTCTGGTTGTATTTTATTATCCAAGTGTTTTATTATCCATGTGTGATTATGAATTCAAAATGATAGGCAAGTGTAACATAAGAGAGGCCAAGGGATGTGATTAATGAACAGAGGAAATGCTGTTTCAGTGCAAGGTATGTCTATATTGTTTATTTTGCACTATATTTTTAAATTGGTATTTTTTTATTTTGTCTAAAATTGGCCAAATTACCGACTTCTGTGACTTTACAGGGTAGTTGTAATAGTTGAATGAGCAGTTTATTGTGCTTATTCGATAGAATGGAAGGCATACTAGTGAGTTTTTTTTTGTCAAATTTTATAATTTGGTGTCATTACTTCAGAAAAAGTCTCTCTAACATTTCAGAAGATAAAAAAAAAAAGACACCGGAAGCAATATTAGTTTCAGGGATCTGGATAGTGAAAGGGTTAAAGAAGAGTCAATGATAGAAGCAAGCACAGTAGACTCCTGCTCAATGACCACTTTCATAACATAAAAAAAAAAAAATTAGATGCTCCCACCCCCACTTAACAACCATCTTCTGCTCATTTTTTTTTTAAACATGCGTGCCATCTCCCACAAAGACAGGGTGACCTGAAAAAAAAAACTTTCACAATCATTCACACTATCACTGTAATGCCAGATATAACAATTCTTATGTCACTCTAAACAGTAAATACAGTAGACCGCCATTTAGTACGAGTTTATGTTGCACGTTATGGGTATTACACAATTGAAGAATTGTGGCATATTTTTATCTAACATGACGTAGAATTGATATTACACGGTTCGCGAAAGGGGAAAAAATTTTGAGCGTGCGGTTGCCCGCGGTGGGTTAAACCATTGAGTCAGTGGGGGAGACCTACTGCTATCCCCACCCTCTCCCACCCACACATCCCTCCCAACGGTCAGTTTGGTTCATATGCGTGCATGTTGTACAATAATCAGGAAGCTCGCTGTGTTTATTTACATACATTTTCTCATTTTCATTGCATTTTGATAAATCTGCCAAGCAATCATGGCACCCAGTAAGCATACAAGTGTTCCAGCAAGTGACAAGAAAAGGTTTAAGTGTTCAAGTCTAGGAATTTCAAAGAAAATCAAGATATTAGATAAGCTTAAGAGTGGCTCACGTGTGGTGGATATAGTGAGGGCCTATGGCCTTAATGAGGAGTCAGTTTTGTACAATTAGGAAGAATGAGGCGAATATACGAGCTTGTGTAATGAATAACCCAAAATGTGAGCTCATGAAAAGAATGACACGTAGGTCCCAACAAGTAAATAAAACAGAAAACTTGTTGCTTGAGTGGATCGAACAGAAAACAAAGGTGCACCACTTAATTTCCTCTTAATTAGGGAAAAGGCCTTACAGTTGTTTAACCCTTAAACGGTCCAAACGTATATTTACGTTAGCTCACCCAGTGCCCCGAATCTTTTTAAAAAAAAAAAAAAATTATATAGAAATAAAGAGCACATTTTTTTTAAGTGTTATCATAAAAAAAAAGAATTTGGGTCAGTAGTTACCGAGATATGAGGCGGAGAAGTTGGCACTGGATGCTCACCTGACAGCAACAGGAGTCCTGCCACTTGCAGAATCATTGCCGATATACCTTTTTTTTCACTTTCTTTTATTATTTTATATAATTTTTATGTTCTCATAATCACAATTTATAGTAGTTCTTGTGATTTCATAGCCAATCTGTGTTCTGACACTAATATTAGGTACTGAAATTGTACTCAAATAATAATAATAATGATAGTGCATAAATATAATAATAATAATAATAATAATAATAGTGAATAATAATGATAATAATAATAATAATAATAGTGCATAATAATAATAATAATAATAATAATAATAATAATAATAATAATAATAATAATAATAATAATAATACAGTCATACCTTGTGTTACGATGCTGTCATCTTACGTTATTTTCGAGTAACGATATTTATAACGTAAAAAAAATGATTGCGAGTAACGATGTTTGCTTCGTGTAACGACATTCGTACCGGACGTGTCCGCGTGGCGCCCAGCTGAGCGCACACTCCAGGGAGCGTCAGTGTGCTATTGTTTACAAGCGAGAGCGACCACCCACCCACACCCACGCATTCATACCAGTATATTGTCATTATTCCACTGTTTTTAGTGCTTTCAACTGCTAAATAAGCTACCATGGGTCCAAGGAAAGATCCTAGTGGTAAGCCTGTGGCAAAGAGGAACAGAAATACATGTACGATAGAACTGAAGAAGGAGATAATAGAAAAATATGAAAGTTGAGTGCGTATCAGTGAGCTGGCCAGGCTGTATGGTAAACCCTTTTCTACCATCGCTACCATTGTGGCCAAGAAAAATTCACGTAAAATCAAGGAAGCTGTTGTTGCAAAAGGTTCATCTGTGATCACAAAACACAGACCACAAGTTCTGGAAGATGTGGAAAGGTTGTTGTTGGTGTGGATCAACGAGAAACAGTTAGCAGGAGATACTGTTTCGTAGGCAATAATATGTGAAAAAGCAAGGCAGTTGCATGATGATCTCGTTAAGAAAATGCCTGCAACGAGTGCTGAAGTGAGCAAATTTAAAGCCAGCAGAGGCTGGTTTCACAAATTTAAGAATCGAAGTGGCATACATAGTGTAACCCCAGAAAAGAACTTGGTACCTGCAGTGTTAATGGAAGGGGATTCCCCTTCCAAACACTAGCATACTACTCCACCTTCTCCCCTCCTCCCGTCCTCCACACATCAACAACTCTTCAATAAATGTAAGTGACATGTTATTGTACAATATTTACATGTGTATTTAGGTATTCTTCATTAAATTGTGTATTATTTAATGTCAAAAAGTTCTAAAAAATATTTTATTTAACTACTTTTGGAAGTCTTGGACGGATTAAATTTATTTCCATTATTTCTTATGGGGAAAATTGATTCGAGGAACGATTGTTTCGCCTTAAGATATGCCCTCTCTGATGGATTAATATCGTAAGTCGAGGTACCAATGTAATAATAATAATAGTGCATAATAATAATAATAATAATAGTGCATAATAATAATAATAGTGCATAATAATAATAATAATAATAATAATAATAATAATAATAATAATAATAATAATAATAATAATAATAATAATAATAATAATAATAATAATAATAATAATAATAATAATAATAATAATAATAAAAGATTTGTGTCGCTGCCTTATCTCATCTGATCTCCACTAATGACTCTGGTGACATTTGACGAGACGGGCGAGCCATAGTCTTATCTCTTCTTATCAGTCTAGTAATTACAGTGATGACATTTGACAGCTTACATTGCTTCCCTTTATTTGTTACGCAAACCTGTCTATCTGTCTGTCTGTGTGTCTGCCTTTCTGTCTGCCTGTGTGTCTGTCTTTCTGTCTGTCTGCCTGTGTGTCGTCTCCTTTCTGTCTGCCTGTGTGTCGTCTCCTTTCTGTCTGCTTGTCTCAGAGTAGCTCATGAACCAACTGGCATTACGCAGATCACAAGCACATTATAACACTTTGTCTTGTTTTTTTTAGTTATCCTAGGTAATTTACACTATGTATAATTGTATTTACGTATGTGTTCCTGTGAGATAGAGACAGATAGATACAGACAGACAGACAGAGATAGACAGCCAATAAGGTACCCAGCTGACCAGCCAGCTGCTGGCCAGCCAGGTGGCCAACCAGCTGTTTGCCAGCCAGGTCCCCAGGCAGGCAGGCAGCCAGCTGGCCTGCCAGCCTGCCGACATCACTTTCCACTTCAAAGGAGAGTGTTAATATGACGTGACATCAGTGAATCTATGGTGTTTGCCGCAGTGTTTGCTCTAGCTGGCCCTCAATTTAACTGGTGCTCCCACAAGGTACTAAGTGGTCCCAGATTTTTTTAATATGGCGCACACCGAGTGTTAAGACCCATTTGGCCAATCGTGCCAAATTTGGAGGCAGGAAAAATAAAACGTAAAAATACATTTGGGGCAGTAGTAGTGCTAACGTAAATATACGTGTGGACCGTTTAAGGGTCAAAGCAGTGTGTGATAAGGAAGGAAGGCCTGAAAACGAGTGTGTGTTTAGCACAAGCTGGTTCCAGAATTAAGTTGCATAATAAGTTACATAATATTAAATTTTCTGGTGAAAGTGCTTCAACTGATCATACAGCAGCAAGTAATTTCCCTGCTGAATTTCAGGAACTTATTTCTGAGGGTGGCTATGAGCCACATCAAGTGTTTAATGCTGACGAGACAAATGTTTTCTGGAAGAAAATGCCAACACGAACTTATATCAGTCAGCAATTGAAAAGTGCACCAGGCTTCAAGACAGCAATCACTTCACCTTGCTCCTTTGTGGTAATGCATCAGGTGATTTCAAGTGTAAGCCCATGGTTATTTACCGCTCTAAGAATCCTCGTGCTTTGAAAGGTGTGGATAAAAACACCTTACCAGTAATTTGGAGGTCAAACCAATCAGCATGAATGACAAAGGAAATGTTTATTGACTGGTTTAAGCATCACTTTATTCCTGAAGTCAAGTTATACCTGCACAGCAAGAACCTTGCATTCAAGGCTCTCTTCATTCTTGATAATTCCCGTACTCATCCACAAGCTTTGCTGGATGTGACCCCACATGTAAAAGTTGTATTTTTACCTCCAAATACAACATCTCTGATTCATCCACTGGACTGGGGAGTTAAGACATTCAAGTGTAACTACACAAAAAAAAGTTATAAAAAAAACTAGTTACAACAATGGACACTGAGTCCAACCTGGCAGTACCAAGCTTCTGGAGTAAATTTAACATTGAAGATGCCATCAGCTATGCTAGAAGTGCATGGAATGAAGTGCCCCAATCAACATTAAATGCAGGCTAGGGAAAGTTATGGCCTTCTGTAGTTAATTCTTTCACTGGTTTTCCCTTGCTTGAGAGTCAGGTTCAGGAAATTGTTCAGCTGGCAAGGAGATTACCAGGTGATAGTTTTGAAGATATGAATAAAGAAGATGTGAATGAGCTCTTAGATGATGATGATGATGAAGACATCATTGCAGCAGTTACATGAGCAGTTCCATGTTGCTGCTAAACTAGCAGACTTTTTCACTGAAGAGGACCCTGACAAAAGCTAGAAGCAGGGGTCTAGACCAGCTGATGATGCCTTACCGTCAGCTGTATAATGTACTGCAGAGTAAAAGAGCCCAGAGATCCATTACAGAATTTATGCACACTGCAATACAACCATCGACTTCAGTACCAGAACCTCTACCATCCACTTCTACCGACAACCAACAACCATCCACCTTAGCCCAGTAGGGCCACACCATCCATATCCACTCTCTTCACAACCATCCACAAACATCATTACTCACAATTTAAGGTAAGAAATACTATTATTTCTATTGCATTTGTAGTCTTAAGCAATAATATATCACGACAATGAACTACAATTACATATTCACCTTCAATTTTTGCAAGATCTGTTGGTCTAAAAAAACTTGTTTGGCTTTTTGGGGGACACCCAGGAACGTAACCCCATTTTTCGTATAAGTTCTATTAATTATCTAACACGATTTTACCTAACATGACGTTTTGAGGACCGTAACTACCGTGCTAAATGACGGTCTACTGTATCCCAGACCCCTCCTTTAGAGTGAAGGCATGTACTTCCCACCTTCAGGACTCAAGTCCAGTTAATGGGTTTTCCTGAATCCCTTCACTAAATATTACCCTGCTCACACTCCAACAGCTCGTCAAGTCCCAAAAACCATTCGTCTCCACTTACTCCTATCTAACACGCTAACACATGCCTGCTGTTTGTCCAACCCCCTTGCACACAAAACCATCTTTACCCCCTCCCTCCATCCTTTCCAGATATCTACATATTGTTTATCACCTCACAGGTACTCACAGCTAGGACTAAATCAGTTAGTTTCCTGCATCAGCAGTTAACACAGTTTTCATACCCTCTTCATTATCTGTTGAAATGTGAGGAAAATGGTTATGTGTATGTATATACTTAAATTGTGTATCTCCCCAAGAGAGAGAGGATCTGGTCATGTCTGAGAGAGAAGAGCAGTGTTGTACAGGCAGGCCTGCTTATACAGCACCTTTACCTCTGATATACCTTTGAAGTGTTTCGAGAGGTTCTCTACTCTCTGAGCCCAGCCATAGGCCAGGCTCATCTGGTGCTTGCCTGGTCAACCAGGTTGTTGCTGCTGGAGGCCCACTGCCCCACATATCCATCACAGCCTGGTTGATCTGGCACCTGGAGAAGATTCTTGTCCAGTTTCCTCTTGAAGACTTCTACACTTGTTCCACCCGTGTTTCGGATATCTTCTGGTACAATGTTGAATAGTTTGGGACCCCTGATGTTGATAGTGTTCCCTTATTGTCCCCACTGCACCCCTGCTCCTCACTGGGTTTATCTTACACCACCTCCTATATCTCTCACTCCAGTACAGTGGACCCCGAGTTTCGTAAACCCGGAAATCGTACATTTATGTAAGTATAATATTGTAAGTGCTTGTGGAAAAGTATTTTTGGGGGTCTGAAATAGACTAACCTACGTGACATTTTTCCTTAAGGGAGTAAATTCGTTCAGTAATGGCACTTGAGCAGACTTCAGGAGTGAAGTTTTTACGAAACTCGGGAGTCCACTGTATGTTGTTATGGCAGCGTGCAGATTTGGGACCAGGCCCTCAAGTACTTTCCAGTTACAGTGGACCCCCGGATTACGTCATTTTTTCGTTCAAGAATGATGTTCAAGTGTCCTTACTGAACGAATTTATTCCCATAAGGAATAATGTAAATTAGATTAGTCCTTTTAGACCCCCAAAATTACACTTACAAAAGCACTTACAAAAATAAACTTGCATAAAAGGGCAATTTTGGAGACAATCATAAACCAGGGGTCCACTGTATATTTTATCATGTATCTCTCTCTCCTCCACTCCATAGAGTACATGTTCAAGACTTGAAGGCATTCCCAGTAATTTAGGTGTTTTATTGGCTCAATGTGAGCCATAAACGATCTCTGTATTTAATCCAGCTCTGATGTTTCTCCTGCTTTGAACGGGCAGTCAGCACTGAGCAATATTCTAAGTGAGGGAGCACTAGCAATTTCAAGTGTCACCATCGGCATTATTTCCTTGTTTTGAAAGTTCTCAATACCCACCCCATCATCTTCCTGGCTGTCGTGATCTGTGTCTTGTTATGGTCTTTAAAAGAAAGGTCAGCTGATATAATTATTCCCAGGTCCTTTACGTGTTCCTTTCATTCTATTTGGTGACCCTCTTGAGTTTTGTATACGATAGTGTCCTTTTGAGTTCTTCATTCTTTCTATACCTAAGGCTGGAACTTATCACCATTGAACATCATACTGTTCTCCACTGCCCACGGGAAAAACCATGCTTATGTCTTCCTGTAATTTTTCAGTGTCCTCTACTGAAGTGACTTTCATACTTATTTTAGTGTCATCTGCAAATGATACAAAAGTGTGCTGGGTGTTTTTATCTATGTCTGCTATGAGGATGAGAAACAGCAGAGGTGCCAGGACAGTGCCTTGGGGCATTGAGTTTTTGACCTCGTTGATGCAGGATCTTGCCCTGTTCACTACTACTTTTTGTGTTCTGTGTTTAGGAACTCGGAAATCCATCTGCCTACCTTCCCGTAATGCCCATGGTCCTCATTTTGTGCGCTATCACTCCATGATCACATTTGTCAAACGCCTTTGCAAAATCTGTGTAAATCACATCTGCGTTTTGGTCATCTTCCAATGCCTCCGTAATTTGTTATAAGGGTACAGCAGCTGTGCAGGCACAATCGTCCCTGCTCTAAACCATGCTGGTTCGGGTTATGCTGGTTATGCTACTCCATGAACTTTGTAATCTGCCATCTCATCACTCTTTCAAAGATTTTTATGATGTGAGAAGTTAGGGCCACTGGTCTGTAATTTTTAGCTAGTGCCTACTACCTCCCTTATGCAAAGGAGCTATGTCTGCATTTTTTAAGGCCTCGGTATTTCACCTAGATCTAAGCTCTTTCTCCAAAGAATGCTGAGTGCTCATGCTAATTGTACTTTGCACTTCTTTATAAATAGAGCATTCCATGAATCTGGTCCAAGTGCTGAGGAGTGGGCATGTTGTCCATTTCTTTTCGAAATCTATGGGAATTGTACTAATGTCAGTTAGTTGGTCTGTGCGCCTTCTGCTGGAGTGAAAAATATTTCTGCATTTTCTATCTTGCTGTCATTTAGCGGATTGCTGAACACTGACTAGCACTGTTGTTTTAGGATTTCACTCATTTCCTGTTATCATCAGTATACGAATCTCCTCTCAATAATGGTCCAATTCTACAGGTGTTCTTAGCTTGGATTTTGCATAGGAATAGAAATATTTTGGGTTTCTTTGTAATATCCTGTATGGCCCTTTGTTCCCTTTGTATTTCTTCTGTTAGGTATGACATCCTAAGTTTTTGCTCTAATTCAGTGATCTCTCTGTTAAGCCTATCTTTCCTCTGTTGCAACATATTTGTGTTTTTTAGCAATTCAGTAACCCATTTTCTTTTCTGTACCATCTCCTACTCTCTCATTATATCGATCTTCTGGGTTTCCTCAATGGTACGTGGCTTCAACATACCTTATGCTTCTGTATTCAGCTTCTCTAGGTACTGGTGGGAATTTAGTGTGTAAAGGTAGAAAGTTGAAAGTGAACATAGATAAGAATAAGGTGATGAGGAATCAAACGATTTAAATAAAGAAAAATTGATATCACATTGGGGAGAGGGATTATGGAAGAAGTAAATGTTTTCAGATATTTGGGAGTTGACTTGTCAGTGGATGGGTTTATGAAGGATGAAGTTAACCATAGAATTGATGAAGAAAAAAAGGTGAGTGGTGTGTTGAGGTATCTGTGGAGACAAAAAACGTTATCCATGGAGGCAAAGAAGGGAATGTATGAAAGTATAGTGGTACCAACACTCTTAAATGGGTGTGAAGCATGGGTTGCAAATGCTGAGTGAGGAGGCGGCTGGAGGCAGTGGAGATGTCCTGTCTAAGGGTAATGTGTGGTATAAATATTATGCAGAAAATTCGGAGTGTGGAAATTAGGAGGTGTGGAGTTACTAAAAGTATTTGTCAGAGGGCTGAAGAGGGGTTGTTGAGGTGGTTTGGTCATTTAGAGAGAATGGATCAAAGTAGAATGACTTGGAAAGCATATAAATCTGTAGGGGAAGGAAGGCAGGGTAGGGGTCGTCCTCGAAAAGATTGGAGGGAGGGGGTAAAGGAGGTTTTGTGGTCGAGTGGCTTGGACTTCCAGCAAGCATGTGTGAGCGTATTAGATAGGAGTGAATGGAGACGAATGGTTTTTGGGACCTGACGAGCTGTTGGAGTGCGAGCCAGGGTAATATTTTGTGAAGGGATTCAGGGAAACCAGTTAATTGATTTAGTTGGACTGAGTCCTGGAAATGGGAAGTACAATGCTTGCACTTTAAAGGGATGGTCTAGGATAGTGACAGTTGGGAGGGACTTATTCTCAGCTGTCATATCTGAGAGTCTCTGCAAAGACAGTGATTATGTGTGAGTGAGGTGAAAGTGTTGAATGATGATGAAAGTACTTTCTTTTTGGGGATTTTCTTTTTTTTTTGGGTCACCATGCCTCTGTGGGAGACAGCCGACTTGTTGAAAAAAAATGTCTGATTCTCAGGATATATTTGGTAGCTCTTGGTTTATTTTTTCCCAGTCAATTCTATGGTCGTTAAAATTAAACTTACTGAATATCCCATCTCTAACATTAGTGATGCAGTTCCCTAACCCTGTTAATACTCGTTTGAACTTCTATGATGGTTGTGATCGGGAGTACAGTGGTACCTCGAGTTACGATGGTCCCCAAAATCGCCCTTTTATGTAAGTTTATTTTTTTAAATGCTTTTGTAAGTATATTTTTGGGGGTGTAAAAAGATTAGTCTATTTTACTTTTTCCTTAGGGGGATAAATTCGTTTGGAATGGCACTTGAACAGCATTCTCGAACGAAAAAATATTGTAACTCAGGTACCACTGTATTTTGTTTTTGTAACTGTTATGTTCTGATTAGTTCCTCATTGTTTGTGAATATCAAATCCAGGGTATTTTCTTTCCCCTAGTTTGATCAATTATCTGTTAGTTCAATGAGTACTTTTCAAAAGCCTCATTAGTTCCCTGATTGTGCCTGTTGAGCCAGGGTGCTTCCAGGAGATATTTCTGGTATAACATTATTTGTCCATCTTCCATTTTATAGGGAGATTAAAATCTCCAAGGAATAAAATATTTGGTGTGGGAGTTTCTAGCCTATCCAGATAGCTATTTATCTTCCTTAACTGATCTGTGAATTCCTCTGCAGTTGCTGATATTGTTTTTTGTTTTTTATTAACACATCGGCGATTCCCACCAAGGCAGGGTGGCACGAAAAAAGAAAAACTTTCATCATCATTCACTCCATCACTGTCTTGCCAGAGGGGTGTTTTACACTACAGTTAAAAAACTGCAACATTAACACCCCTCCTTCAGAGTGCAGACACTGTACTTCCCATCTCTAGGACTCAAGTCTGGTCTGCCGGTTTCCCTGAATCCCTTCATAAATGTTACTTTGCTCACACTCCAACAGCACATCAAGTATTAAAAACCGTTTGTCTCCATTCACTCCTATCAAATACACTCACACATGATTGCTGGAAGTCCAAGCCCTCCCACACAAAACCTCCTTTTACTCCCTCCCTCCAACCTTCCTAGGCCGACCCCACCCCCCCTTCCTCCACTACAGATTTATACACCCCGAGTCATTCTGTCTCATTCCATTCTCTCTACATTCGAACCACCTGAACAATCCCTCCTTTGGTAATCCCGAACCTCCTCCTAATTTACAAACTCAGAATTCTCTGCATTATATTCACACCCACACATTGACCTCAGACATGACATCTCCACTGCCTCCAGCCTTTCCTTGTTGCAACATTCACCACCCATGCTTCACACCCATATAAGAGTGTTGGTATAAATATACCTCAAAATTCTCCTCTTTACTTCCCTGGGGCAAAGTTCTTTGTCTCCACAGACTCAAGTACACCACTCACCCTTTTCCCCTCATCAATTCTATGATTCACCTCATCCTTCATAGACCCATCTGCTGACATATCCACCCCCAAATATCTGGGAAAACATTCACCTCCTCCATACTCTCTCCCCTCCAATCTGATATTCAATATTTCATCACCTAATCTTTTTGTTACCCTCATCACCTTTCTCTTTCCTATATTCACTTTCAATTTTCTTCTTTTTCATACCCTACCAAATTCATCCACCAACCTCTCAACTTTCTTCAGAATCTCCCAAAAGCACAGTGTCATCAGCAAAAAGCAACTGTGACAACTCCCACTTTTATTTGATTCTTTATCTTTTAACCCCACACCTCTTGCTAAGACCCTCGCATTCACTTCTCTTACAACCCCATCTATAAATATATTGAACAACCATGGTGACATCCCACATCCTTGTCTAAGGCCCACTTTTCTGGGAAATAGTCCCCTCCCTCCTACACACTAACCTGAGCCTCGCTATCCTCATAAAACTCTTCACTGATTTCAGTAACCTACCTCCTCTTCCATACACCTGCAACATCTGCCACATTGCCTCCCTATCCACCCTATCATATGCCTTTTCCAAATCCATAAATGCCACAAAAACCTCTTTACCCTTATCCAAATACTGTTCACCTATATGTTTCACTGTAAACACTTGGTCTACACACCCCCTACCTTTCCTAAAACCTCCTTGTTCATCTGCTATCCTTCTCTCAGTCTTACTCTTAATTCTTTCAATAATAACTCTACCATACACTTTACCAGGTACACTCAACATACTTATTCCCCTATAATTTTTACACTCTTTTGTCCCCTTTGCTTTTATACAAAGGAACTATACACGCTCTCTGCCAATCCCTAGGTACCTTACCATCTTCCATACATTTATTAAATAATAGCACCAACCACTCCAAAACTATATCCCCACCTGCTTTTAACATTTCTATTTTTATCCCATCAATCCCAGCTGCCTTACCCCCTTTCATTCTACCCACTGGCTCACGAACTTCCCCCACACTCACAACTGGCTCTTCCACACTCCTACAAGATGTTATTCTTCCTTGCCCTATACACGAAATCACAGCTTCCCTGTCTTCATCAACATTTAACAACTCCTCAAAATATTTCTTCCATCTTCCCAATACCTCTAACTCTCCATTTAATAACTCTCCTCTCCTGGCATAATGAGTTAGAAACATATACAGATACAAATGAATGCATCAAGAATTTCCTTAATAAAACCCACCACCTCTATAACAAACATTGCCCTAAAAAAACTAAACAGATCACAGCTAAGAGACTTAACAATCCCTGGCTAACACCCAGCATCCTTAAATCCATTAACAAAAGGCACCAATATGAAAAACAATACAGAAGGGGTCTAATAACCAGAGAACAATCCAAACGCTACTCATCAATCCTTACCAGCCTGATAAGGAGGTCAAAAATTTTTTATTATGGGAACAGACTCCAGAACATAAAAGGTGATATGAAAAAGACCTGGAAGACCCTATCTGCAATTCTAGAAAATAAAAAGATATCCAAAAACAACACCATCAAATTATCAAAAACAGATGAACCCCTACTCTCACCAACTGCGACAGCAAACAGACTTAATGTTTTCTTCTCCACCATAGGAAAGAATCTAGCGAGTAAAATCCCAAGCTCGAATACCCGTCCAACAGACT
>WNWK01035155.1:0-19970 GCA_009830355.1 Cherax destructor | reverse complement strand
TTTAGGCAAATTTAGTTAACTTTTGCTCTAACTTTTGTTACATAAACAGATCATAGTAGTCACATCATGCGGTGTACTTATTTTTTTTAATGTATTACTCAGATCAAGCAACCAACTACCCAACCAACCAACTAACCAAGTAACCAACCAACTACCCAAGTAACCAACCAACCAACCATCTAACCAAGTAACCAACCAGCTACCCAACCAATCAACCAACTAACCAACCAAATATCTAACCAACCAAAAAGCCAACTAACCAACCAAGTAATCAACTAGCCAATTAACCAACTAATCAATCAACTAACTAGCCACCTAACCAACCAATCAATCAATCAACCAACTGACTAACCAACCAACCTACCAACTAACGTACCAACCAACGTACCAGCTATCCTCGTCGCCAGTGTTGCAGTGGATCCTGGAAGTGTACGATCATAACAATGTTGTCAGTTGTAGTGTTTATTATGCTAGTAAGGAGGAGGTGATGACAAGAACATGTGTGGTTACAGCAGACCTCTGCTGAGTCCTGCTTACTTCACTGCTTCAGCAGATGCTTCCCAGTATCACTAAAACTGATACTAACTGTATTAAAATATGAATTTTAAACGAAATTATGTATAAATGCTTTTGTTACAATAATATATATATTTAATAGACAGAAATTAAAAAATATAAATGATTTTTGACGATGGATAATAAGTGAACGTATCTTATGAGTTTAATGTTAACATATAATACTAATATAAAAAAAACTTGGCTGATTTTACACACACGGCGAGAAAATTCAAACTACTAGGTCCTCTTTTTTTTTTTAATCACACCAACAATCTTCCACAACATAGAGTGACCCAAAAGAATACGTTCACCATCATTCATTCAGTAACTGTCTTGCCAGAAATGTGCAGACATGACGACTGAGATGACTCTCAAAAAACAACATCCTCAACCCTCCTTTAGAGTGAAGGCACTGTAATTCCACCTCCAGGACTCAAGTCCGGCTAACCATTTTTCCTGAATATTCACACTTCACTAATGTTACCTTGCTCACACTCCTGTCGGATCATAGAAACCACTTTCTTCACTCACTTTGATCTGACATACTCTCACATGCCTGCTGGATGCTCAAGTCTCCACCACTTAGAATGTCATTCACCCTTTCCCTCCAACCCTTCCTAGAATGACCCCCATGCCTCCTTCCCGCCCCAGATTCATAGGTCCTCTTTTCCATCCTATGCTGCTCCATCCTTTCTACATGGCCAAATCACATCAATGACTCCTCCGCCCTTAACGTATATACTGCATAACCCTACACCGTCTTCTAATTTCTGCATAATATTCATACCACACATTGGTCCCAAACACGACGTCTCAATTGCCTCAAGCTGTCAAATTGTATACCTTGAAATTTACCCTCTTCTTGTCTTTCCATGCATCTATTATTTATCAATGTGTTTAAATTAATATTTTAAGTTTTATTCCCAAATATTATGTCGATGGTCTTGTCAATACTGAATATGGGATTGTTGTCATTCACGAAGATACCTTTTTCAAGCCCAGCATTAACTGTATTGTTGAGGACAATACGGTCTGCATTTGACATGACAAAAGTTATGTCATCTGTAAACATACCTTCCTTGACCTTAAATCTGCTTTTGATGTTGCCAACAGACATGTAATCATTAGTGAACTTGCCAGAATGGATGTTGGAGGATGGCTTCTCCGCTGGATTAAAGGCTACCTGTCCAACAGAAAGTCTTCTGTGTTGTTCCAGGGGCATAGAAGTATAACTAAAGACTTTGAATTAGGAACCCCACAGGGAGGTGTGCTCAGTCCCACTCTATTCAATATTCTAATTAATGCCTTACTTAATGCTATGCCTAGCCAGCCCCATCATTATATGATCAGTTTTGCTGATGATATAATGATTCACACCACCGGATTCTCCAACACCCAAAACATCCTTAACCATGTACTAGCCTCGTGTCAGGACCTGGGGTTGATAATCTCTACTGATAAAACAAAGATACTCAATAGGCGTCCTCCTCGACAGAGGAGGACGCCTATTGAGTTGCATGATGGGTTGCATGATGGGTCTCTTTTAGAATATGTAAACAGATACAGGTATCTAGGCTTTGAGGTCCCACTACTTGGACCTGTTGTAACGAGACTTTGTCGTCAATACAAAGAAAGGCTGAGAGCACTTAGAGTTGTGGCAGGGTTTCACCCCAGGTATGGTGCTAATGTTAAAATTGTGAAAATGATGTATCTTGCTTATATTAGATCATTAGTTGATTATGCTGCCCCACTACTTGCTCTTGTGTCTGACTGGAAGCTTGGAGGGTTGGAAAAACTGCAGAACGAAGCAATGAGGATCATTTTGGGATGCCCTCGTACTGCCAAAATTTTAAATATGCAGAAAGAACTTGATATTCCAAGCATCAGAGATCGTGTTACTGAAAGAAATATCCTAATTGGGGTTAATATGCTCAGGCAAGCCCATTCAAACCCATGCACAGAAGCCCTCCAAACTTTCCTCAGCACTGGTGAACATCCTCCAGATGGATCGAAAAACTGGAACCGACCTCCGCATGAATCAGATACATGATCTGTGGCAAGTAAGGCAACAGCGGCACTTCTCCGCTCCATGGAATATTACCCCATTCCAAACTACCATCCCTCCATTTCCCCCAAACTACTTCTTAAATCACAACCAAAGCTTCGCCTTGAAGCCAAACATGATGCCTTAAACTGTATTGATAATTTAGCCAAACAGCACACTCTCTCACAAATTATTTACGTTGATGGTTCTGTTCACCAATCCACTGGTGCAGCTGGTAGTGCTGCTGTTGTCATACAGAGTGATGGCTCTCTTAAAGAAATTGGAGCACGCATCAATAACTGGGCCTCTACCCTTCAGACAGAACTGTTTGCCATACTCCTTGCACTCAAATGCGTCCATGTATCTAAGGTTAACTCTCTAATTGTAACTGATTCTCTGTCATCCATAAATGCTCTCAACTCATCAAGTATAACTTGTAGCATGCTCGTGTCAGAAGCCAGGCACAGGTATGGTAGGATTCTGGATAGTAGAGTCAGAGTGCACATGCTGTGGATTCCATCTCACATTGGTCTTCAGATGCATGATAGAACTGATAAATTGGCTAAGTTTTATGCTTTCAAAGAGGGGATAGATTACAATCTTGGCTTGTCAGTTAGCAGTTTGAGAACAATAATACGAAAAGAACTTCAACTGAATTTTATTGACTTAAGACTCAGGGAGTTTGACACCAGTCAGTCCATCTCTCATCATTCTATCATGCAGGAGGAGCCACATGTCTATGGTGCATCCAACAAAATAAGCAGACTCTTGGATGTCACTACCGCCCGCCTCCGGCTGGGTTACAAGTATCTTTGGCAGGTTAAATCACCACCACCAGATGTAGACCAAACAAGATGTAAACTTTGCCAGATGGATTATTGTCACACCCTGCGTCATTATGTACTGGAGTGCGATAAAATTAATGAATTCAGAGACTACTCATTCAGAAATGTTCAAGATATGTCAAAGTATTTTATCCACAGTGGTATATTACAGACCATTCTGGAAAAATACCCTGACTTTGCTCCCTGTAAATAAAGCATTGCCACGTGTGTGTGTGTGTGTGTGTGTATGTACATGTGTGTATGTGTATGTGTGTATGTATATACATGTATGCGTGTGTATGTGTATATATGTATGTGTATATGTATATGTGTGTGTGTGTACTCACCTATTTGTACTCAACTATTTGTGGTTGCAGGGGTCGATTCATAGCTCCTGGCCCCGCCTCTTCACTGATTGCTACTAGGTCCTCTCTCTCCCTGCTCCATGAGCTTTATCAAACCTAGTCTTAAAACTATGTATGGTTCCTGCCTCCACTATGTCGCTTTCTAAGCTATTCCACTTCCTGACAACTCTATGACTGAAGAAATACTTCCTAACATCCCTTTGACTCATAGGAGTCTTCAACTTCCAATTGTGACCCCTTGTTTCTGTGTCCCCTCTCTGGAACATCTTGTCTCTGTCCACCTTATCTATTCCTCGCAGTATTTTATATGTCGTTATCATGTCTCCCCTAACCCTCCTGTCCTCTAGTGTCGTCAGGCCGATTTCCCTTAACCTTTCTTCGTAGGACAATCCCCTTAGCTCTGGGACTAGTCTTGTTGCAAACCTTTGCACTTTCTCTAATTTCTTGACGTGCTTGACCAGGTGTGGGTTCCAAACTGGTGCTGCATACTCCAGTATGGGCCTGACGTATATGGTATACAGAGTCTTGAATGATTCCTTAGTGAGGTATTGGAACGCTATTCTTAGGTTTGCCAGCAGCCCGTATGCTGCAGCAGTTATCTGATTGATGTGTGTGTGTATGTACATGTGTGTATGTGTATGTGTGTATGTATATGCATGTATGCGTGTGTATGTGTATATATGTATGTGTATTATGTATATGTGTGTGTGTGTGACCCAACAATTAAAATTTGCACCAATAACTCATTACAGTTGTGGCTGGGTGTAGACTAATAGATTGCTCATTGCTTTATAATTTGTTCATGAGTGCAACCATGTACAGACGTAAGTAAATTTACTTACATGATTCATTACCTTGTAACTAGTGAATTAATTACCATTGTACCTTGTTCAGCTATCAAAACTATGGGGCCCAGTCTCTGGACCCTATATATACCTCTGTAATCTGCAAATACCTTTGTAACTTGTCATGATTGTGACCATCTGAGTTCATTACCTTTGTAACTTGCTCAGCTATCAAACTTTGAGGTCCAGTCCCTGGACCCATTATGTACCTCTGTAATCTTTTGACTACCGCCCACAGGATGGGTATGGGGTGCATAATAAAGATATCAAACTACTATCTGTAAACAGAATTAGTTTAAGTTCCTGCGAGGCACTGGGAGGGTCACTGATGTAGTTGAGAAATAATAGAGGGCCTTAGACACTGCCCTGTGGCACCCTTATGTTAATTGGTAGGATATTTGAAACATTGTCGTTAATGGGCACACGTTGCCTCCTGGCCTGGAGGTAAGACTTAATACATGCGAGAGCATGACCTCTAACTCTATAATGTTCTAGTTTGAGCAGCAAGATGTTGTGGTCTACTGTATCAAAAGTTTTATTAAGTCAATAATAAGGCACATTGGATATTCATAATTTTCTAAGGAGGAATGAACCGAGCCGAACATTTTCATCATAGTATCTTTAGTATTCAAGTTATCTGTCCTGAAAACAAACTAGCAGTTGTTTAGGATATGTTGGGATAAGAAATCATAGTGGCTCTCCTTGCATTACAGTTTTATAATTGTAACTACCAATAACAATGTACACTTGTAACATGCATCGAAATAAAAATATTATTATATTATTATTATTATTATTATTATTATTATTATTATTATTATTATTATTATTATTATTATTATTATTATAATACTGGAAAGCTTTTGTTTTTACCGCTTTATTGAACAAAGTTGCAATAGTTCATGAGCAGCTTTTTTATGAATTAGTGGTGGATTATTTGATTTGGTCACTGCTTTGTTTTTTAGTGAATTTATTAATGAAGTAACCTCTGTTGAGTCAAAGGACAGAGACCTAGAGTAGCTTCTGGTAAGGTAATCACTGGGAAGGGAAATTAGTGATTTTGTTTGCCGGGTTTAATTCTATAGACGAGATTTTACTCGTGACCAGAATTTCGGAGTGTTTTCAAGGTATTGTTAATATCTCCCTTTGTTTCATTGGCATAACCCAGCTGTTTAAATTTCCTTATAAAAGATGAGTGTTTTAGTACAATGCTTTGCTAGTTCTTTGGGTAATAACATTCTTCAAAAGGTTCGTGTAGAGGTCAGAAAAGAATAAATAAAGAACCCCAGTGGAAATAAGTCACTCTGACTTTTTTTTGGGGTCACCCTAGGTTCTCTACACATATGCTGCTATTTCTGATAATCTATGTAAATGTATTTGTGTATACCTGAATAAACGTACTTACTTATTCTGGAAGTGTGTACCTCCGAGTGTATAACCACTCAGAGTTTACTATATATATTCTCAATTTATCTCTTACTATACCTGGCAGCTTCACTAAAGATTCTTTCGACGTATAACTATGGCACTTGGATGAGTTACAAAATATGAAAGCGTCGAAGAAAGAGTCAGATGTAAGTCGCCATTAATATTATGTCTAGGTGTTTCAAGTGGCCGCTGTGGCTGCTGCCTCACCAGCAGGTAGTGACGTAAGTCCATGCTCACCTGTATCCGCGTGTGGTGACTTACAATGATATATTAAAACAGGGTTGTGCAAGTCTAGCGTAAAGCCTGTCATATGTAAGCTATGCCAGGTATCAGCGCTGAGAGCTGCTCACTTTCCTACAGAGGGAGGGGCCAACAACGTTACTATGCTGCCTTATTATTATTGTTGTTATTATTATTATTATTACTATTATTATTATTATTATTATTATTATTATTATTATTATTATTATTATTATTATTATTATTATTATTATTATTATTATTATTATTATTATTATTACTATTATTATTATTACTATTATTATTATTATTATTATCATCATGAGAAAGATCTTAAACCCGTAGAGGTGATACAGCATCAAGGGAATGGGAGACAATCAGATTTTATGTAAAGAAGGGCATGGTATCTCCAGTGCCTTCGATGAAGAACCCTTTAGTCCTTCACCAGCGTCAAAGCGTCAAGGAATCATTCCTTCTCACCAAGAAAAATATCTCCTGACGCGATTCTTCAACATGATGATCCCCTCAGTAGCTAACCTTGTTCATAATATATAAAAAATGACGTTATATATATATATATATATATATATATATATATGTCTTTTGTGTCTGCTATAGTTAATGTTGACTAAGTTACACAATGTTAAACCAAAGGTCTGGAACGTCTGCAAATAGAAACGCATCACAATATATTTAACCTGAATCAAAGACAAAATTCCCCTGGAAGGTTGTAAGGTCAATCGACTTCAGAGAAAATATAATATCTTTTAAACATGTAGTTCAAGTCACTGACCTGAACTTACTTATTAACTGGGCTCGTTAGCTGACCTATGTTTCATTGTTATGGTCACGCTAACTTGTCCCACAACACTCTTCTGACCAGCGAGTCTATGTTCACTGACCTTTCTCCAGTTCGCCTAGATATTCTGCATAAATTTAATGGTTGTACATTTATAATGAACCTTCTTGGCCGATGCAAACAGCATCCGTTAACTCACCGTATATATAACTCCCTCCTTCCCCAACCCCCATTCCCCATACTTGCCATCTCTCCAGTGTCCCCATACACCATACCTCAACCCAATGTTTCCAAACCACCATCTCCAAGCACAATATTCTCTACCCGGAAGTGCTCACTTCCCATGTAAACCTCTCGACCCCTTCAACATTTTCTACCCTGCTTCATGGCAAGTATTACAGAAGAGTCTGCTAGAGACAAACCTGGAGCAGAATAAACCGCCTTTATTATAAATAACTTTTCGCTCTGTGTAGAGCTTTGTGAAGTCATGACTTGAAAAAGGCTGTATCCAGTGCGAAACCTTGTATATAATGAAACTTTATTCTACACCTTATAATGATAACCCGCAGTCCATCCCCACCCACCTACTACGCTACCAGTCAGTCTCCAAAGCTCAGTCTGGTGGACTTGCAGCCTGACATGTTTCATTACCTCGTGTATGTAACCCATCCTGTGCGACTGAGTATGTACTCACAATGGGTAGCAACACAGATAAGGTCTATTGTTGATTAAATAAAATAATCATATCTAAGATAAGCTTGTAAAATAATTACTATGAGCCGACTAATGGTGGTGTAAAAAGGCACTTTTTTTTTTCTTTTGAGCAAAGTTCGTTATAACTGAAAGTTTGGGAGAGAGTGCAACGGACAAGTGAAGTAGCAGCAGAAGCAACACACACTGCGGGGCCAGGAGCTGAGACTCGACCCCTGCAACCACAATTAGGTGAGTACACAACAAGAGGCATTCTTGAGCTTCTCCAGTGCTCGGGCCTCGGCCCAAAGCTGGGGTATGGCTCAAAAAGGATCCTGTAGTGATTCCTGCCTTTGCACCTCTTGACATCGTCTGCTGCTATACAGCTGCCACACCCTTCGAGCCCACTGTGGGCGGGGTTTGTGGCAACCCAGGGTGCCTAGCTTCTCCCTCCGAGCCCCGTGGGGGCGGGGAATGGGGCTAGGCCTGGGGACAGCTAGTCCCAGAAGATGAGGAGGTACATGTACCTCCTCCCATGGCAGACTTTGGTTAGAGACACTCCCACGAGCGGGAGCCAAGGCCAGGCCACCTCTTGGAAAAGGCCCAGGCTGGGCGATTATACTGGCGAATCTACAACAGAACAGAATTGAAAGTTTGCAGCCAATTAGAAGAGGCAGTCTTCAGATACTGCTCGGAAACCAACGGCTACAAGTTAATTATGTTAATGAATTGACAATATATTTACCTCTTGAGAACCTTAATGTATGGGTACCATCCTCTACATAAAATTCATCAGTCATTAAAGACAGAAGTCACAGAGAAAGAGGAATACTCAAACAATTATATGAAAAATTATTGACAAAAGAACACCTACTATAACAAATCCCAACCTTTTTCTAAGTATGGTCACACTAACAGTAGGATACACCGGTGTTCAAAGTTTGAAACTGTTCCGAAGAGACTTTCTCAATTTATCTCACGGATATCAAAATCGAAACTGACAACCATTTAAGCTATTGCTTTCGGAGATGAGATACCTAATTAACCTAAAATAACCCTAAAATTTACTACCGGTTGGCAATATATATATATATATATATATATATATATATATATATATATATATATATATATATATATATATATATATATATATATATATATATATATATATAATATATATATATACTGTGATCTTTTTGCATATATATTTTTTTTTTTTTTCAACAAGTCGGCCGTCTCCCACCAAGGCAGGGTGACCCAAAAAGAAAGAAAATCCCCAAAAAGAAAATACTTTCATCATCATTCAACACTTTCACCACACTCATACATAATCACTGTCTTTGCAGAGGCGCTCAGATACGACAGCTGAGAATAGTCCCTCCCAGCTGTCACTATCCCAGACCCCTCCTTTAAAATGCAGGCATTGTACTTCCCATTTCCAGGACTCAAGTCCAACTAAATCAATTAACTGGTTTCCCTGAATCCCTTCACAAAATGTTACCCTGCTCACACTCCAACAGATCGTCATGTCCCAAAAACCATTCGTCTCCATTCACTCCTATCTAACACGCTCACACATGCTTGCTGGAAGTCCAAGCCCCTCGCCGACAAAACCTCCTTTACCCCCTCCCTCCAACCTTTTCTAGGACGACCCCTACCCCGCCTTCCTTCCCCTACAGATTTATACGCTCTCCAATTCATTCTACTTTGATCCATTCTCTAAATGACCAAACCACCTCAACAACCCCTCTTCAGCCCTCTTGACAAATACTTTTAGTAACTCCACACCTTCTCCTAATTTCCACATTCCGAATTTTCTGCATAATATTTACACCACACATTGCCCTTAGACAGGACATCTCCACTGCCTCCAGCCTCCTCCTCGCTGCAGCATTTGCAACCCATGCTTCACACCCATATAAGAGTGTTGGTACCACTATACTTTCGTACATTCCCTTCTTTGCCTCCATGGATAACGTTTTTTGTCTCCACAGATACCTCAACGCACCACTCACCTTTTTTCCTTCATCAATTCTATGGTTAACCTCATCCTTCATAAACCCATCCGCTGACACGTCAACTCCCAAATATCTGAAAACATTTACTTCTTCCATAAAATTTGGCATGTTGCGGCGATTTATCCAATTTTAAGGGAAGATGTGGTTGGTTTCGTGAGAAAAGTCTTGCGGTACGTATGGGGATATGGGAAACACTGGTTGGGTAAGGATGTGGTGGTGAAGAAAGTGAGATGTGGGGGTCTGGGGTTAATTAATTTGGAAATGCGCGTAAGGGGAATGTATGTCAAAGGTTGCTATCTGAGAAAAGGGGGTCCAATGGGTAAAAGGGTAGATAATGTTATGCGTAATGTGAGGAAGTGGTGGCGGGGGAAGGATTTAGTACATTGTGAGGATATGTTGCGCACAATGATGCATGCTAGGAACCCGAAGAGGATCAAAGTTGCGACATTGGAAAGAGCTGGTAAAGGTAGAGTTGTGGTAGAGGGAATGTCTAATTTCCCTGTGTATGATTGGGTAGGTATATGGGGAGGTTTAAAGGGAATGAAATTGAAACCAAGGGTGAAGGAAGTGATGTATAGATTCTTGCACGGAATATTGGCTTCGAAATCAGCGTTATTTAGGATGGGAGTGCTGGGGACGCTCGATTTAATTTTGTGGGAAGAAGACACTGCTTATCATGGGGTGTATTTTTGCGAACATCTGGGGACTATCAGGGAGTGGCTGGCAAGGTTAATAAGGATGATGGGTGGGGTGGGATACATCCATTGAAATTCTGAGTTTAGATATAAGGGGGACCAACAGATGTTCGTAGGGTTTATTGTACATGGCAGTTGATTTTGTAAATACCTCATGGGGAATGAAGGGAATGACTGGACAGGAACGGATAAGGGCCATTGCAGCGAATATGTACCGAACTAAGTGTAGGAATAGGTTAGTATATGGAACGGCATGGACGAGGTGTTTTCAGGATGTGTATGGGGATTTTACGGTACAACAGTTGTTGGATTTACGATGACGGTGTAGGTGAAGAGGGCTGTTCTTCTGGGGTGTAAGGTAAGGGTGAATGAACAAAGTTTGTGTTGGCAGTACGGGTGACAACAGGGTACAAAATTTTTTTTGACAGATGACCATAGGTGTTGTATGTGTGGAATGGAATTAGGAACGTTATTAAAAGGGAAAATTAAAGGTGGTTAAAACTGTGGTGACTCCTGTTTTTCTTTGTATTTGATGTTTATGTTTTTGTTTGCCTGCTTTGCATTTTATGGATTTGGTTGCAGTACTATGATAATCATACCTGTAGTACAGGATACAAGATGTAACAGGGAAAATTTTATGTATGCACTGGTGGATGGAGAGATGCTAAGCTTGGCATATATTTGATTGTAATCATTATTGTGTTTCTGGTATGACTAGACTATAGCATACCTTCACAGAGGAATGTCACTTTGTATATAATAGGTAATACTGTTTTGACCTATTTTATTATGGATAAAATAATGTCCGGGGAGTTTATTGTGGTATTGGCTTTAACATAATTGATACGTAGCACGTTGCATTTACATTAATGTATAGTGGTTGATAAAGAAATTATTAACGGTTTGGGGATTTGCTGGTTCGGATAGTGTATGTCCCGATAAGAATTAGTGAATGTTCTCTGAATAACAGCAAAGGGAAGTAATGTGTATTAAAGTACCTTGCTGTATTTTTATATTATGTTAAGGTGTGATGCACAGTGTACTGAGATGTCAGTGTGACACAGTTATAGTGTGGTGCACAGTGTACTGAGGTGTCAGTGAGACACAGTTATAGTTTGCATGTTGCATCTTGAGGAAAGCAATAGTGTGGTTTAGGATTACCTGTGCTATTCTTAACTAAATATATTGGTAGTTTGATACCATATAATTGTCCTTAGTGTTATTTCTGTGTTTTATTTTTATAATTTATTTACTTGTCAGAATGCAGGAGGATGCATAGACAATAATATTACTAGGCAATGTACAGTTATGATTGTACAATTGTGTGTAGGATTCAAAGGGTAGGGTGTGTTATGTATAATTATTTTTTATTTCATCAAAGATTTCGGGGAGCTTTATGTTAGGAAGGTCCAAGGGGGCATATTAATCGGTGATTGTTCATCGAGGCCTTTGATATGTTGTATGTTCACGAGCGATAGAGTTATGTATTATCCAGGGTTTTTGGAGTTTCATGTTTTGACTAGTGGTTGTTTTGTTCATAGAGGCACCTTGAAGTAAAGGGGAAATTATGATTGTGCTTTAGTGTCAAGTGTAATGAGGTGAGGTGCTATGTTGTTTGGCATATGTAAATTATGTTGATAATTATAAGCATTCATATGTTTGGAACGCTCCTATTTATGTAATATGTACATATACCTGTCTCGTAATGTGTACTGTCAGGATTAGAATTAAGGAATATTATTAGAATAACAGCAAAGGAAGTAATATGTGTATTTAAGTATAATAATGTAATTTTATATACTATTAGGGTGTGGTGCGCAGTGTACTGCGATGTCAGTGAGACACAGTCCTAGTTTCTATGTTTCTTCTTGTGGAGAACATTTGTGTGATTTAGGATTATCTATGTTAATCTTTACTAAATATATGGTAAAGTGAGACCATATAATTTTGTATACGTAGTCGTTAGAGTTATTATTGTGTTATTTAAAATTTAAATACTTGACAGAATTCAAGAGGATGCATAGAAATAATGGTATCGTGTAATATACAGTTCTGATTGTACAATTTAGTGTATATTTAGGGGGTAGGGTGTGCTATGTATACATATTGTTGGTTTAATCAAAAATTTTCAGAGGGAGTTTATGTTAGGAAGGTTGAGGGGAGGGGGGGGTATATTGCATTTGTAAGTTTTAACTAGTGTTTTATAGAGGCACCTTGATGTTATGAGGAAAATGATGATCATGCATTAGTAACAAGTATATTTGTGGTGAGTTTCTATGTTGATTATCATATGTAAATTATGTTGGTAATTATAAGTGTTCATATGTTTCGAACGTTTCCATGTCTGTAATATGTACATATACCTGTTTCTTAAATAAAATATAAAAAAAAAAAAATCTTCCATAATCCCTCTCTCAATGTGATATCCATTTTTTCTTTATTTAAATCGTTTGATACCCTCATCAAATTACTCTTATCTATGTTCACTTTCAACTTTCTACCTTTACACACTCTCCCAAACTCGTCCACTAACCTTTGCAACTTTTCTTTAGAATCTCCCATAAGCACAGTATCATCTGCAAAAAGTAACTGTGTCAACTCCCATTTTGCATTTAATTCCCATAATTTAATCCCACCCTCTCCCCAACACCCTAGCATTTACTTCTTTTACAACCCCATCTATAAATATATTAAACAACCATGGTGACATTACACATCCCTGTCTAAGACCTACTTTTACCTGGAAGTAATCTCCCTCTCTCCTACACACCCTAACCTGAGCCTCACTATCCTCATAAAAACTCTTTACAGCCTTCAGTAACTTACTACCTATTTCTTCTTTTTCTTTTTAGTAAGCTATACAGGAAAAGGGTTACTAGCCCATTGTTCCCGGCATTTTAGTTGACTTTTACAACACGCATGGCTTACGGAGGAAAGATTCTTATTCCACTTCCCCATGGATATGAAAGGAAAAGCAATAAGAACAAGAACTATTAAGATAAAATCAAAGAAAACTCAGATGAGTGTGTATACATAAACGTGTACATGTATGTGTAGCGTGACCTAAGTGTAAGTAGAAGTAACAAGATGTACCTGAAATCTTGCATGTTTATGAGACAGAAAAAAGACACCAGCAATCCTACCATCATGTAAAACAAATACAGGTTTTCGTTTTACACTCACTTGGCAGGACGGTAGTACCTCCCTGGGTGGTTGCTGTCTACCAACCTACTACTATACACACACACACACACACACACACACACACACACACACACACACACACACACACACACACACACACACACATACACACACACACACATACACACACAACACACACAATATATATATATATATATATATATATATATATATATATATATATATATATATATATATATATATATATCCCCTTTTGTAGCTGCGTTCACAATGGAAAGCGCATTAACAATCACCTTCCAATATAACAACAAAGCTGTGAACGAATCATGGCATGAAAGAGCGGAATATTAAGAGTAGTGTGATCCTGGCCTCAGTGTAAACAAGCACTCTAATACCAGTGTATCAAGCAAGAATTCTAACTACTCATGCCTGACGCAAACTTGTCATTATGGAAAACCTTGTGGTCCAGTCCCTGGACCCATTATGTACCTCTGTAATCCTTTGACTAGCGCCCACAGGATGGGTATGGGGTGCATAATAACGATATTAAAGTAACTACGGTGTGCTGTGGAACAGGGCACAGACTCGTTTTTCTTATTCAGCTTAATTAGGCATATTAACAGTGTGCTGCTGTCTTGTAATATATGATTTACATGGTACAAACACCGCTGTACCTGTTTTACTAGCTATATGGTAGGCACTAACTCTTGCTGTTCCCTTTTCATGCTTTGTGATACAAAATGATTTCCATCAATCTAATGCAATCTGTGGCCTGAGATGCGAGACATCATCAGAATGATGAGGATATCGTTAAGAGACAAGTGCGTAGTGAGGGTGACTTGACTCTTCCCCACTTGCTTGATGCTCTCTCTCTGTTACCGCCTGCACTTGTTCCCAGTGTTCAAATGTGAGTGAAAGTGACGGTATGCGTGTTTGTTTAATGGTCATTCTTGTCCTTGTGAGTTGGTTACTAACCTTGGACTACGTCTTTCTCACCAGACCTTAACACCCTCAGGATTATTTGGCCTCTGGCTGCATTACTACGTCACACAGCAGGAAAATTTGACAATACTGACAGAGCTGATGCTTCATAAGAAGCATCAGCTACTCTAAGTACAAAAGCGTCACTAAACTTACAAATATAGTCACCTATACGTCAAGGCCCCATGTTCTCACAGAGTGTAGTATAGTCCTGTAGCTCGATTGTTAGCGCATTTAGCTCACACACTGAGGTCCGTGGTTCGATCCCCGGTACTAGTGGAGATATTAGGACGTTTCCTTAAGACACCTGCTGTCCCCGTTCACCTAGCAGTAAAATAGGCACCTGGGTGTTAGTAGACTGGTGTGGGTCGCATCCTGGGGATAAAATTGACCTAATTTGCCCGAAATGCTCTGCATAACAACAGGCTTTCTATGTCATTGATGTCAGCTAGGCCTGTATACCTTGTACATTTATTTGTAGAAATAAAGCATCATTATTATTATTATTATTATTCTCTATAACCTTTGCTCCAACCTTTTAATTATATTATTGAAGCTACAATTTATTAGTTTAGCTCCAGCCTTGTTAATTGTCATATAATACAAAGTAGTTACACATTGCGGTGTATCAGTTTTTATATAAAGAATAAACCTATAAGATATTCACAAGAAATCTTAACTAATTTCATTACAATTCGTGTATGTTTACGGTTACCCGAGTCCATTTTTGCATTGGCAGTGCACCATAATACGACTTTCACCTTCATTCTCACTCCACCTTAAAACATCGTAGTCACACACTCCACGCTCTCACAATGCAGTGACCAGAGACCTGTCTCAACGTCACAGTGTTGACACTCCACGCTCTCACAATGCAGTGACCAAAGACCTGTCTCAACTTCACAGTGTTGAAAGTAATTCTGTATCACTGAACCTGAGGGAACGAGTACGTGAACGCTGGTATTTCCTGAAGGAACGTCGTAGTAAGAATGATAGTGAAGTTGACTTCTTTAACCTAGATTGCAATCCATCTATAAGCAAATTTAAAAATATTTTATTCCCCATAACAGGGATTATAGTAAACTCTCAGTGTGAATAAACTGACAGATCACTGAGAGACACAAGTACGGAAGGTCAGAACTTTTCAGTTTGCTGCAGAGGGCCTAATTGGTAGACCGAAATATACAGGAATCTTCTTATCTTGTCAACCTTTCTCCTTGTGAATTCGTCTGTGCCACACAGGTTTATACATATCAGCAAATATACCCTGCATAATATCTGTTGAGGTGGGTGGTAGCCGGAGGCAGAAGTCACTGGTAACAAACGCGGTGGTATCTCATTTTCGGTGGAGCATATAACAAAAAATCGAAAAAAATGGAAGTTAGTTAATCATACCAAAAATAGTCCTAAAATCTGGCAATATTTTGGTGCAAACCTTATTTTTATACGATTTATAACTTTGGTATATCTGTGTCTAGCATTAGGAATAATATTAGGAGAGAAATAAATAATGAAAATGATAGCTATAGGAATGCAGTTAGAGCCTAGTAGATCTATAACCCACTATGATAACATGAACGTAGATAAGTATGTTTATGGAGCAACTGCAATGTGAACAGACTGACTGATGTTGTAGTGCAGCTAGCTTGGTCAATACTTGGCAGTTTGGAGACACAGATGAATCAAATAAATGAAAATGATGATATTCATGTCTGAACACTATGTGCTGAATTGTCACTATTGAGAATTAGAGATAGACAATATAACCTGTGCATGTCAAGAATCATTAGGAAGTAGGATAACTATACAAGCAAATTCTAAATTGCTTAGTAACATAAGAACTGTAGATATAAATAGAATGCTAAGTATGTATGGCCATGGAGTTGGAGCAACTTGCAATGTGAACAGACTGACTGATGTTGTAGTGGCCAGGCTTAGGCTTGGTTACAGGTACTTCTGACAGTTTGGGAGACACAGATGATGATCAAACTAAATGCAAATTATGTGATCAGGCATATGGTCACTGTCTTGAACACTATGTGCTTAATTGTGCACTTATTGAGGAATATAGAGATAGACAGTATAATAACCTATGTGACATGTCAAGATATCTTATTAATGAAAATAAGATGCCAGTTATACTAAGCAAATTTCCTAAATTTGTTTGTAACAGATAAGTGAAATGTAGATATAAATCCAAATGTACAATTGTTAACCCTTTTGGGGCCTATTGCCTAGGCCTTTTGTGTATCCATATGTTCTTGCGCTACCATCCACAGGATGGATATGGGGTGCACAATAAACTAGCCACTTCGGTGGCAAAATTTAAAAATCTACCTATGGTGGGGAGAAAGCCGAAAAACCACCACCACGATTGTTATATCTGTATGGTGAATGTGAAAGGTTTCAATTGATACAAAAAAGTCAAGTGGGAATATTCTGATTTAGAGTCAGCAAGGAGACCTGTGCCACACAGTGAAGATGTTACCATACCAGTGTTTACAACACTGCCTGACCTTCCCTTGTCAGATGTTGAAGAAACTCAGGGTTTAGGATGTAACACAGGTGATAACAGTGGAAGTAAACATGAAACAAACATTTCAACACCCCTGCAGTTCTCACAAGAAGAACAAGAGATGCAGAAGTTGAAAACAGCGACATAGGTGGACAGGACCAACTATGGAAAGTAGGTCGTTTCACCTGCTGTCAGTAAAGACACCCAGGTGTTGCATATGTGTCTTATTCATCAGTAAAGACACCCAGGTGTTGCATATGTGTCTTATTCATCACTAAAGACACCCAGGTGTTGCACATGTGTCTTATTTATCAGTAAAGACACCCAGGTGTTGCACATGTGTTTTATTCATCAGTAAAGACACCCAGGTGTTGCACATGTGTTTCATTCATCAGTAAAGACACCCAGGTGTTGCACATGTGTTTTTTCATCAATAAAGACACCCAGGTGTTGCACATGTGTCTTATTCATCACCTTCTCAACATTATATATGATTAATGTAATAATAAATCTGAAGTCGATTTAATTAGATTTAATTAGGGTTGAAATATATGTGTGTTATCTCACGTCCGAAAAATACATTTAGAAGAATATGCTGCAGAAAAAAAATAATATAAGCATTAACGGGAGGATTGGTATTCGAAGCGGCAGACACAACTAGGAATGTAATATAAAATGAAAACTGGCTCAAATCATCACCAATGTATCGTTGACCTACATAATTGTAACAATTATGTACGTCAACCCCTTGTCCAGAAACTAAAGATTCGGGACAAGGGATAAATTATGTGACTAATTAATAAATTAAATAATATCGTATTAACAATAATCCGAAATTAAAAAAAAATTACTTGGAAATAAATATATATATATATATATATATATATATATATATATATATATATATATATATATATAACAACACTGCGACTAGCCGAGGATTCGAACCCATGTAGTTTTGGTCCTGCCTCGTGGTGAGCGAAAATCACATGACGCCTTAACCCACTGAACCACACAATCCTACAAGAATCAAGCACCCAGCCAAGCTAGGTGTGTTACTCTTGGTCCGAGGACATACAGTGGTGTTGGTGCCTTAAGCTAATTTCATTCTTATCCCCGTTTGGTGTACTAGCCTCCACAAGAAGTATATATATATATATATATATATATATATATATATATATATATATATATATATATATATATAATAACAACGACTGCTATGCTAGGAATTCGAGACAGGCATTTACAAAACTGATCCTGCCATTGTGAGCAGAACCACAGAACCTCAACAAGGTACCACCCAACCTACAAGGCCAACTGGCATCCAGCTCGCTAGATGTTATTCCAAGGAACCAAGCCAGGCAGGACAGTACACAGCTTTCATGCTCATCTGCTGCTTCGCAACTAGGATTTTTCATGTAGGAATTGCAAGAGCAGGCGAAATATTCACAAACACTGATCTGCACGACGGAGATCGAACCTACGAACCTCATGTATATACATATATATATATATATATATATATATATATATATATATATATATATATATATATATATATATATATATATAATAATGTATATATAAATATATATATATAGATATACGAGTGGTATTGATCAGCAAACAAACACTGCGAAACTAGCCAGAGGACCTTCTGCGCGTAAGCCTTTAAGTCAGTTGTACTGGCCCAGCCATTTGACGCTAAGATACCACTATGTCGTGCCGATTAGGTAAAACTGGTCAATTAGCAAGAACTCATCTAAAATTAAGTCCTTCCTAAAATTTTCTCTTATACGTTTAAAGATATATATTTTTCATTTATGTTAATGTAAGAATTTATAATTTTGTACCAAGAGAAACTTTGAAAACCTACCTAACCTTATTACAACAAGCACAATTTAATTTAGCCTAACCCAACTAAATATATTTTAGATACGTTAACATTAATTTAATAATAAATAAACACAATGAAATATATTTTTTTCATTGTGTTCAGAATGATTTTGGCGAAATTATTGCATACACAAATTTTCACTTGTCTTATATGGCAAGGTGAGCGTTGCTATTTAAGCCAAAATCGCAAGTTTTACCTAATCGATGGACTACTTGAAGTAGTTAGACTGCTGGGTTTAGTCCTGACTCTTTCTCTTCTACTTCAGCTCTTCCTCTCACCGGCTATTCTTCTTCTGTCCCCACTTTCCCCTCGCCCCTAGTGGGTCCTTACCTGAGAGTCTGAACTAACTAACTAACTTACCTAATCGGCAAACAACGGCAACGACGGATCTTGGCACAACCTACTGCTTTTTGGCAATGCCTGTTTGGCTGTCCCACCAAGGAGGGACAAGTCACTAGCTACATCTGTTATCAGGGCAATAAATGCATTCCCTAGAGATGACAACCTTGTCCGTCTCCCCTCCAGGGCGTCAAACACCCGCCAGGCAAAAGTCAACAACAGGACACCTGACGCCTCAAAAATCAGGGCCCAAATTAGCAGAAAAATAGAAGAGGGTAATACTATCGGAGCACTGAGGCTTATAACCAGTGAGGATACCATCGCTCCCAAGGATATCATTACAGCACAAGCCCTGAAGGACAAACATCCACCTAGGGCTCCCAGTACCAACATTGGCCCCCTTGACATTGCACCAGGTGAAGAACATTTAACCTTACGGGACGCCGATGTGTATAAAGCTGCTATGTCATTCCCACAGGGCTCAGCAGGAGGTTTCACTGGTTTAAGGCCACAACACTTAAAACAAATGCTCAATCCAGGTCTTGGTGAAGTTTCTGAGAG
>WNWK01035154.1:0-19971 GCA_009830355.1 Cherax destructor | reverse complement strand
TTAGAGGGTGTTGCAGAAGATTCATCTACCTTTGGATACCTACAGTGTGGTATTTCCCCGTGGTCCCAGGAGATTCACCATTACAGGAGACATACCACCTACAGAGACCAACCATCATCTATTCCCCCCCCTCTCCAGTTTTACCTCCGTTTTCACCAACAGACCTGAACCACAAATATTTTCCCTTTTTTATTTCTATTTAATTTATATTAAAACCAGAAAAACCATCTTATTATAAATATCCTTCGGTTTTATTATTTATTAATTTTTCCATCAATATTTTGTTCGGGGGAAGGCGTTTCCTGACACCTTACTTTCTCTTTTTATTGTACTTGTTGTCTTAAAAGGTGGTCAGTATTCCGGGGAAAAAATGTTTGGACTGTGTTTGGTCAGTGTAGGTCCCCAGGGTTTGGTCAGTGTAGGTCCCCAGTTGTGTTTGGTCAGTGTAGGTCCCCAGTTGTGTTTGGTCAGTGTAGGTCCCCAGTTGTGTTTGGTCAGTGTGGTCCCCAGTTGTGTTTGGTCAGTGTAGGTCCCCATTTTGTGTTTGGTCAGTGTGGTCCCCAGTTGTGTTTGGTCAGTGTAGGTCCCCAGTTGTGTTTGGTCAGTGTGGGGTCCCCAGTTGTGTTTGGTCAGTGGGGTCCCCAGTTGTGTTTGGTCAGTGTAGGTCCCCAGTTGTGTTTGGTCAGTGAAAGGTCCCCAGTTGTTTTTTTGGTCAGTGTAGGTCCCCAGTTGTGTTTGGTCAGTGAACCCCAGTTGTGTTTGGTCAGTGTAGGTCCCCAGTTGTGTTTGGTCAGTGGGCCCCAGTTGTGTTTGGTCAGTGTAGGTCCCCAGTTGTGTTTGGTCAGTGTAGGTCCCCATTGGGGTCAGGGGTAGGTCCCCAGTTGTGTTTGGTCATGTAGGTCCCCAGTTGTGTTTTTGGTCAGTGTTCCCCAGTTGTGTTTGGTCAGTGTAGGTCCCCATTGTGTTTGGTCAGTGTAGGTCCCCAGTTGTGTTTGGTCAGTGTGGGGTCCCCAGTTGTGTTTGGTCAGTGTAGGTCCCCAGTTGTGTTTTGGTGGGGGTGGTCCCCAGTTGTTTTTTTGGTCAGTGTAGGTCCCCAGGTGTGTTTGGTCAGTGAGGTTCAGTTTTTTGGTCAGTGTAGGTCCCCAGTTGTGTTTGGTCAGTGTAGGTCCCCAGTTGGTTTGGTCGGGTGTGGGTCCCCAGTTGTGTTTGGTCAGTGGGTCCTATTGTGTTTGGTCAGTGTAGGTCCCCGGGTTGTGTTTGGTCAGTGTAGGTCCCCGTTGTTTTTTTGGTCAGTGTGGTCCCCAGTTGTGTTTGGTCAGTGTAGGTCCCCAGTTGTTTTTTGGTCATGTAGGTCCCCAGTTGTGTTTGGCATGTAGGTCCCCAGTTTGTTTTTTTGCCAACTGGAAAATTTTAAATTTTTTTTCAGTCGATAATTTCTGAGTGTCGCATCTGATTAACTTTCCTGATGAAAAATTTTAGTAATGCAGATTTGAGTTGCTAAAGAACAGCAGATTCGAGCTGCTAAAAAAACAGCAGATTCTGAGCTGCTACAAAAACAGCAGATTCTGAGCTGCTACAAAAACAGCAGATTCTGAGCTGCTACAAGAACAGCAGATTCTGAGCTGCTACAAGAACAAGTTAAATGTCGTAGTTATGTCGCTTCTTATTCTGTACATCCCCCTCCTGTTACAAATGACACGATTCTATTAACAATGATATTTCCAGCGAAAAAGAAAGGAAAGCCCTTCTGGCACCCCAGCCTGTTACTGGGCTTTTTGCAACAAAGTCAGTATCCTGGTTCAGTTATCCGACATATTAATAGTTTAAAAGGGGATTGCAACTGATGGGGGTACTAACCAAACAGATATTTTTAAAAGGTTTATTATCTAATGAGAAAATCTAGGGTAGCAAAGTAAATCAAATATAAAGATATTAATTAAGATATCAATTAGGAGGTTAATTAGGAGGATAGCTCCTACACTGCTCTCATATACAATAGTCTTGCTGAGGGCACATATATATATATATATAAATGACTCAGAGGTACCATCAGGTACAATGTCCGTAATTACAATAATATATACAAGTATGAATAAATTTGTATGAGTGTGCTCCCGGTAACTATGACTTGACTCAACCAGTGCATGACAGAACAACCGTGTTTGTTTCTCTAATAAACAGACAACCAGAACAGCGATTGTACAAAAAATGACCCTTCGCAGAACAACATAACGGCAACAAACACAGCATCAGGAACAAGGAGATAGAAAACGACCTAACGGGGACCATCAGTAAATCCTCCAAAACAAAAAACTCCTTTCTACTAAGGCCCAGGTTCAGATAAAATCCCAAACCGTGGCGGTGCACAGATCCTTATCGAAGTAGGTCCAGATTTTGCTTGGCCTGAGTTATAAGATGCCGGTGACACTCAACCCAGAAAAACGTCGAATAATCACTGTCTAGTCTATTCTTGAACAGAGTTACAAGAGTTTGAAAGTATATTGCCTCCCAGAATCCATACTCTCCCAACGAGTCTAATGTCGGGAAAACAAGTAGAAAAGAAAATGAGGTGTTAACTGACGAGGGCAGCAGGCCAGAGAGAGAGAGGAAGGAGGAACAACCACCCGTCCGGGTGTTCAGCACTGGCTCCTCCCAGCAACTAGACGCCGGCAGCATAAAAAGTAGTTTCCAAACCCCAAAGGGAGTTACTAAACCTCGAGCAAACTTTTAAATAACATCCCCCCTAAATATATATAGCCAAGTTAAATAATAGTCTAATAATAATATAAAGCAAAATATTAACGATTTAGCTATTATCGAGAATATTCGTAATATAAAATTATAGAAAATGGAAATATACATTATATACATTGAGGCCCAGTTCAAGGGGCGCAATACCTCCATCCTTGTGTGGTGCACTCCCACAACAGTTGTGGTGCACTACCTCACAACAGTTGTGGTGCACTACCTCACAACAGTTGTGTGCACTACTCACAACAGTTGTGGTGCACTACCTCACAATATTGTGGGCACTACTCACAATAGTTGTGGTGCACTACCTCCCCACAATGTATGTGGGCACACCTCCCCACAATGTATGTGGTGCACCACCTCCCACTCAATGTATGTGGTGCACCACCTCCCCCACAATGTAGTGGTGCACCACTCCCCACAATGTATGTGGTGCACCACCTCCCCCACAATTTAGTGGTGCACCACCTCCCCCAATGCCATGTGGTGCACCCACCTCCCCACACAATGTATGTGGTGCACCACCTCCCACACAATGTATGTGGTGCACCACCTCCCCCACAATGTATGTGGTGCACCACCTCCCCACAATGTATGTGGTGCACCACCTCCCCCACAATTATGTGGTGCACCACCTCCCACACAATTGTTTGTGGTGCCCATCTTAATTATCACAGTTGGTGCACCACCTTATAGTGCACAACACTGTGGTGCACCAATTTCTACACAATAGTTGTGGTGCACCATCTTCCTCCTTAGATTTGTGGTGCACCATCTTCCTCCCAGAGTTGTGGTGCACCATCTTCCTCCTCAGAGTTGTGGTGCACCATCTTCCCCTCCTCAGGTTGCGGTGCACCACCTCTTGTGCACAAAGTGCAACTCTTGAAGCCAGAAAGCGGTCTTGTCTAGCCTCACATTAGGTATCAGACTGACACAATATCCAGAGAAATGTTATCGTATTGGCCTTTATATCTGCTCACCACTAACAAAATTTCCATCATTATAAATCGTAAACATGTCTGAAGAAGGTTTTAGCTGAGACCGACTTTAATAAGGCTTACGACGTCGTAACTGACAAGATAGCAGCAACTTGGGGTGAACTTTACGAGGAAAAAGATGGAAGTTGTGTTTATATCTTGTTGTTTATAAATGTTCTAGCGCTTGTAAACTCAGGTATCTGACTCAACTATTTACTGCAGTAAAATTGCTTTCGCTCCCAGTGGCTGTACCCGTCAATATTTTTTTTGTTTTGGATTTGAGGATTGGAATTTTGATGTCACTGACTAGACTTTTTTGTGAGTTCTGTTTTCAGCTTGAACGAGAAAAATTCTCCATAAAGAAGACAGTAGAAGTAGTAATGATCACTATAAATAACCACCACTACCACCACCACAACCTCCACAACCACGACCACCATAACCACAAGCACTACAGCCACAAGCACTACAACCACAACAACCTCCACAATCATATCCATAACCACAACAATCATACCAGTAACCACCACCGCGACAATTATCGTCAATACAAGCTCCACCATTACTACCACCCCTCACAGCCACCTCTACCATCACTACCACCACCACTATAACCAGAGCTAACTGGCACCACTACTGTAACGAGGAAAGATTAACACCCTCACCATCATCACAACCATAACCATATATCACCACCTTCACCACCACAATCAGATATCCCCATCACATTTACCAACTGAATATTTGAAATCACTCTCTCCACTACCCCTTCAGTGGTAACCAGCGCTATCCCAACCACGACTACAAACATTCCCAAATCATTACCACCACCTAGGATTATCTCAGACTTCACAACCATCACTAACGTCACTACAACCACCATTACAACCAGTTGATCTATAACTCACATCTATCAAAAAATCAGCAATCCTACACTTATCGCAACCATCAGCAGAAATCACCACTTTTCCCTAGAGTCAACTATAACCAAAATCAGGAGTCACCACCGCCCGCACAACCACTACGAGGGATCACCACCGCCAGCACCACCACTACGAGGGATCACCACCGCCAGCACCACCACTACGAGGGATCACCACCGCCAGCACCACCACTACGAGGGATCACCACCGCCAGCACCACCACTACGAGAGGGAGGAGATAGCTAGAGCTTGCTTCCAACTGCAGCTCACAAGACTGCTATTCACACGAGCTCCCCTGGGGCAGGGACGATGGCAGACCAGAGGGTCCTAGCTTCTCCCTACGATCCCCGTGAGGGCGGGGAATGGGGCTAGGCCTGGGAGACAGTTGGTCCCAGAAGATGAAGAGGTACTTGTACCTCCCCATGCATGGTATTGTATACCATGCATGTACAACTTATCAGACACTGCAACAGCATGGAGTCTTGGTTCAGAGGACATCTACATAACCTTCACGGCTACTGCAACTACTACTTCCACTAACCCATCTCTTGGGTATGACCAACTTCCACTGGGAATCCCGCCACCATGACTATGCCCTCGTCTGCTACCCGTCTATCAGCTGACGCCCATAAACGCCAACCTCCTTGCCTCTGCTCCAGAGGCTGCTGCAGTTTGGATGAGGACCATGCCAAACACTGGCAATCCCCCATCCAGGCTGCGGAACACACCGCATTCGGACCCTAAACAATTCTGGACCTTCATCCGGAAGGTTACAGGTGTCCCAAACAACACACTTCCAACACATAACACATAACAACATAAACATTACAGACCCACCAAGCAGCACATGCCTTCCAAAACATATGGGAACACATTTTTCACCCCACCCTCCTGACCCAGCTGCAATACAACACCAAAGCTGTAGAACACTGGGTCTCCACACGACACATCACAAACCCTGACCAATCATTCAGCTTTTTTCACCTCCACTACATTTTAAACACTCCTCTTTTCCCCAAACCCAATGTCAAAGCGCTAATCCTGAAGCTTCCTCCAAAGCACCAGGAGCCTCTGGCCTATCCCACCACATTTCCGACACCTCCCTGACTCTGTTATCTCTGCTCTTACTAACCTATACAATGCATGCCTTGCATCTGGCTATTTTCCTCCTTTTCAAATCTGCTATTGCCACTCTCATTCCAAACCGAACAAAGACCCAACTGACCCAAAGAACTACAGACCGATTAGCCTTCTTGAAACCTTGTAAGACGTTTGAAAGACTTATAAATAAAAGGCTAAGGACTCACCTTGAAACAAACCACTCCTGACAGACCCCAATTGGCTTCCGACAACACAGATCTCACAAGCAGCCCTAAATATCATTTTGAACTATATTCAAATTAAGGCACAAGGACGTACAACAGCCCTGGTTGCAAAAGACGTGGAAAAGCTTTGACACTGTCTGGCACTCAGCTCCAAGTATTTATGAACCTTTTGACCTTCCTCAGAATGCCAAAATTACTATAACTTCCTTGATGACCGTACAATGCGAATTAAGTTCAAAAACTGTCTCTGACTTTTACCCTTCAAGCTGAGTCCCCAGGATCTGTGCCTCTCCTACCTTATACATCCTTTACACTAACGACATCCCTGACCCAGCACATTGCATTACACTCACACTGGCTTACCAGATGACATTACACAACTCATTGCACATGAACAATGTAGAACCCCATCACTCAGAACACAACGTGAGGTAGACAGGATTAGTGCATGGGAGATCCTCTGGCGAATAAAACCAATGCAAACAAATCAAAGATAACATATTTCTTCCAAAGAGGAAACCGAGACCAATGCCTGCTACCTAAGAACTACCACTACACGAACACCCATTCCACGTACACGAAACACTACAGTCCTTGGAGTTACTTTGGACTCCAGACTGAGATTACACACCACATAAACACTAAAAGAGTTATGGCCAGTAATGCCCTTGGTAGACTGCTCAAGCTCAGAGACTCACACCCAAACACCAAACTACACCTGTACAAGGCTCTCATAAGACCACTCATCACATACACACCTCTTGCCCTTCTCTTGCTGCCAAAACAAACATCTTGAAACTGCAGAGAATCAGAACCGAGCATTCGGGGGTGCTGGGAACGAAGTGGGATGACTTCGCCACCAGTGAGTCCTTACACAACAGGACTAGCACCCTGCACTGAACGTGTTTTGGAAAGAACTCAGTGATAGACAAATAGACCGACTTGAAACCTATCAAAACACATGGACAACCTTCTTAGACGAAACCATCAGACAGCCAGACATCAACCTAAATCTATTTCAATCTATTGATAATCCTGCTCCTACTCCTCTATACGTCTAAAACTATCCCTCCTATCTAATCCTAATTTCACCCTGCCCTCTGCAGGGTGGACCTTAAAAGACGTCCTTGTACCCTCCAAAAGCCCCTGATAACCCCTAAAAAAAAAAAAAAAAATCAGTGCATTCTGGGATAAAGCAGTACAAAAAAAAAGCAAACCAGCAATGACGTTTCGGTTGCCGCCCTATGGGAACAGTGTCGTGCCTCCCGAGCCAAGTCCAGTCCAGCAATACATTGAGCAAACCAACACAGCAGATAGTCACACCAGAGCGCCTCCCTAACATGCCAACCAACGCTATGCTGCTGGGTTTAGCCCTGGCTCTTTCCCTTCAACTATCGAAATTCCTCTCACCTACTATTCTTCATCTATCCAAATCTCCATTTATACCCTTATGGGTCTTACCTGAGAGTATCCTACCTATCTGCTCCAGAATCTCCACAACTACGGTGCTCTTCACACCAACTCCAAGGCTGAGGGACTGATTACCTCATCTTTAGTATATAGTTCTACTGTCTTCAAGTTGTCCTATTGCGCCCCTTGAATTGGGCCTCAATGTATATAATGTATATTTCCATTTTCTATAATTTTATATTGCTGATATTCTCGATAATAGCTAAATCGTTAATATCTTGCTTTATATTATTATTAGACTATTATTTAACTTAGCTCTATTTATTAGGTAGGATGTAATATTTTATGTTGTGCTCGAGAGTGTGTAGTAACTGCCTTGGTGTTGGCAAACAGTTGTTACGCTGCCGGCGTCTAGTTGCTGGGAGGAGTCAGTCTCTGAACACACGTGAGCTGGGTGGTTGTACCTCTTTCCTCTCTATCTCTGGCCTGCTGCCCTCGTCGAGTCAACACCTCACTCCTTTTTTCTACTTGTTTTCTCGACATTAGACTCTGTTGGGTAGAGTATGCATTCGTGGGTGAGGCGAATCATATTCTCAGACCTGTGTAACTCTGTTCACAGAGAATAGACTAGACAGTGATTTTTCGACGTTGTTCTGGGTTTGTGTCACCTTGACACTTTGATACTACCAGGTCTCAAGCTCTAGCTCTGACCTACTCGATAAGGCATCTGTGCACCGCCACAGTTTGGGATTGTTTATGCTGAACCTAGTTTCAGTAGAAGGGAGCTTTATGACTGTTTTGGAGGATCTACTGATGGTCCCTGTTAGGTCGATTTTCATCTCCTTGTTCCTGACGCTGTGTTGTTGTTGCCGTTATATTGCTGTTCTGCGAAGTGGTCATTTTACTGGACAATCGCTGTTCTGATTGTCAGTTGTTAGTACAGCTAGCTTATGAGAAGTTGTTCTGTCGTACACTGGTGAGTCGAGTCTTAAGAGTTACCGGAGCACACTCATACACACATTTATTCTTATTTGCATATATTATTGTAATTACGGACATTGTACCTGATGGTACTTCTGAGTCATTTATATAATATGTGCCCTCAGCACAGACTTATTGTATGAGAGCAGTGTAGGAGCTACCCTCCTAATTAACCTCCTAATTGATATCTTAATATCTTTATATTTGATTTATTTGCTACCCTAGATTTTCTCACTTTGATAATAAACCTTTTAAATATATCTGTTTGGTTAGTACCCTATCAGTTGCAATCCTCTTCAGCTATATAATATGTCGGATAACTGATCGAGGATACTGACTTTGTTGCAAAAGCCCAGTAACAGGCTGGATGCTAGAAGGGCTTTCCTTTCTAGTGTTCACTGGAGATATCTATTATTAATAGATATCGTGTCATTTTGTAACAGTCCTAGAATATGTATTGATAAAAACACTGGATGGCGAAACGTCTACAATAAAGATACCCAGATGTTGTACAAGTGTCTAATTTACTTTATAACTGAAGAGAAGACGTTCATAAGAATTCAAGCGTTATTATTTATTATATCAAAGCTTCTCCTAGAGCAGTTGTTGCACCCTTGTTTCTCCTGGGGTATATTTTACACGCCTCCCAGTTATTTAGATTTAGGTGAATTTAGACGCGAAGGGAACAACATTCTCTGCTCCTTCTCCATTTCTTGCATGTTCCCTGCGTTATATTGAGCGTCAGTATGCAGCATTTTATCAAGTACTTTCAAGTGTACAAACATTAGCTTGACATCTGTCATGTTCACAGGTGTTCAAACATCATCACCGAGTTCACTGTATTTAGGATCTTCCGACATTGTTACCCCAAGATCCTTACATTTTCATTTTATAAATTTTCTATAGGAAAAAAGATGCTGATATTTGTTCATACTGAGCATCATGCTGAGCATCATGCTGAGCATCATGCTGAGCATCATGCTGAGCATCATGCTGAGCATCATGCTGAGCATCATACTGAGCATCATGCTGATCACGAATGCCACTTTCTTGCATCATTTACAAAATATGTCATGTTGCAATGATTTACAACCTTTTTCAATGAAATATATGCAAATGAGAAAGAAAACCTGGCTGGTTACTGTGCAAATTCTATGGAAAAAGATTTTCATCGTGGGGTCTTTCTAAGCAGTTTGAGAATTGATAAAGCCCGTTGCGTGGGCGAAATTTTGTCAATAAACTATCGCTATATTCTGCATTTGTGTTTTTTCCATAGATTATACTTCGTTGACTCTCATTCTATTCATTCTATTTTATTTATAGAAAGCTAAAGATTATTCTTTTAATTTTCCCATAATCTTTTCTGCATGTAATTTGTGAGGTGTTAATCATGATCTCACCTTTATTAATGTTGGTAGAATTGCCCACAATATGTTAGGTAGAAGGACACAAATGCAACTAATATGACATTTTATTGTGGCAACGTTTCGCTTTCCAGGAGCTTTATCAAACAGTTACCTAACGGCTTGAGCGAAACGTTGCCACAATAAAATGTCATATTAGTTGCACTTGTGTCCTTTTACCTTTCATAATCTCACCTTGATAAAGATATTTCTAATTAGTGTTTGTTACAAGAGACGCGATATCTATTAGAAATACACATCTCCAGCGAACACTAGAAAGGAATGCCCCTCTAGCATCCAGCTTGTTACTGGGTTTCTGCAGCAAGAAGTCAGTATCCTGGTCCAGTTATCCGACATATTTCAATAGTATCATATTATTTCAACTGAGAGGGAACTAACCAAAGGATTAAATTTAATAAATTTATTAACAAAGTTAAAATGTCTAGGGTATCAAAGTAAATCAATTTAAATATAATCAGGACAATAATTAAGATGTGACTTAATCAGGACAATAATTAAGATGTGACTTAGGAGGTTAGCTCCTACATTTCTCTCATTATTATGCTGAAGGCACATATATATTAATGGCTCTCAAGTACCATCTGGTACAATATCAGCAATTTACAATAATACTAAGATATATACAAATATGTGTATGTGTGTGTATATGTGTGCTCCAGGTAACTTGTTAAGACTCGACTCGAACAGTGACCGACTAAACGTCCTCTCATAAGCTAACTTCTCTAACAAACAGGCTATCAGAACAGCTTGCTTGAACAATAAAATGACCAATTCGCCGAACAGCAATATAGCAAGCAACAGCAACACAGCGTCAGGAACAAGGAGATAAAATAACGACCCTAACTGGGAACCATCAGCAGATCCTCCATAATAGTCACAAAACTCACTTATTACTGAATCTAGGTTCAACATAACCAAATCCCCGACTGTGACGATGCACAGATGCCTCAACGAATTAGGTCAAGAGCTATAGATAGAGACCTGAGTTATCTCAGAGTGTCAATGTGACACACAACTCAGTAAAACGTCGAAATTCACTAAGTCTAAGCTATTCTCTGTGAATAGAGTTACACAGAGTCCAGAGAAGTATGTTTCGTCTGACCACCGAATAATTACAATATAAACATGTATATGCATTGTGCCCCAATCTGGGGTTCCAATAGTGTTTTACTATTTCTTTCCTAGTTTCTTTATGGCATGGATCGAAGAGTTGCTTAGAGGAAGAAAAGAGTGATTGTCCGGAAAAAGATGTCAAAATATGGAAGAGTGACAATCGAGGTTTGTCAGTGGTGAGGCTGAGGACCAATACTGTTTCAGATATATGTGAATGACGTACCAGATGGGACTGAGACAGATGTATCTCTCTTTGCTGATGCTGAGAAACTAATGAGGATTTTGAAAGTAATAAGGACAAGAAAAGGTTGCAAATGGATCTGCACAAGCTGCAAGAATGGTCAGATAAGTGGATAAATGAATTCAACCCCATCAAATGCACTGTTATAAAGACTGGAGAAGGGGCAAGTTGGCCAGACACAGAGTACAGAAATGAAGGACAGACACTGCAGACCTCACTCAAAGAGGAAGATATGCGGGTGAGTATAGTGTCAAGCATATCGTTGGAAGCACGTCAACTGAATAACATTTACAGCCAATTCTCATCTGGCAAATCTAAGAATAGCTTTCAGAAATATCGACAAATTCATTCAAGACCTTCTGTGCAACATATTGATTTCTGTGAAGAAACTTGAGAATGTCTCTCCTGATCAGACATAAATCCCAGTGAATTTATTGGGTTATTCTGCTTTATATTTGTGTTCTGTTCATTTATGCACGCATAAAATCTGTATGTCCTCAAGATTTTTGTAAAAAAAATTATGTGCTATGTACCACAAGTTTTAATAATTACCTAATTACTTACATTCAAACCTAAAACGCTAGTAAATCTTACTTAGAGAAAAGCTTAAATTTATTTTGAAGTCTGATGGTCCCAATTTTCAATATCTTATGGAAGAAACAGGAACAATTTAAAAACTGATTTTCATGCGATAATTTATGTGCCTCACCTAATTACCTTCACAATTGTATGATGATTACCTGATTATGGAACGTTTAAGCTGCGTCAGACTTACTGGGCTTGTGTATTTAAGGATATTGGTCAAAGTTGCGGTTTCTTAGTCAAAGGTTTGAATTTGTTAAGGACTGTACAGTGCTAGTCACGGCATTATGCCGCCATTCCCCCACACACGTACCAAAACACAAACACATACCATGAAAGATTATAATATATTTGCACACTTACAGCCATGTAGAAAGACTCACACAAATTCTCGAGGGTTGAGTGATGTATACTGTAGTGAAGATAACGTAGTTGAGTGATGTATACTGTAGTGAAGATAAGGTAGTTGAGTGATTTATACTGTAGTGAAGATAACGTAGTTGAGTGATTTATACTGTAGTGAAGATAAGGTAGTTGAGTGATGTATACTGTAGTGAAGATAACGTAGTTGAGTGATGTATACTGTAGTGAAGATAACGTAGTTGAGTGATGTATACTGTAGTGAAGATAACGTACTTGTGTGATGTATACTGTAGTGAAGATAACGTAGTTGAGTGATGTATACTGTAGTGAAGATAACGTAGTTAAGTAATGTATACTGTAGTGAAGATAACGTAGTTGAGTGATGTATACTGTAGTGAAGATAAGGTAGTTGAGTGATGTATACTGTAGTGAAGATAACGTAGTTGAGTGATTTATACTGTAGTGAAGATAAGGTAGTTGAGTGATGTATACTGTAGTGAAGATAACGTAGTTGAGTGATGTATACTGTAGTGAAGATAACGTAGTTGAGTGATGTATACTGTATTGAAGATAACGTACTTGTGTGATGTATACTGTAGTGAAGATAACGTAGTTGAGTGATGTATACTGTAGTGAAGATAACGTAGTTAAGTAATGTATACTGTAGTGAAGATAACGTAGTTGAGTGATGTATACTGTAGTGAAGATAAGGTAGTTGAGTGATGTATACTGTAGTGAAGATAACGTAGTTGAGTGATGTATACTGTAGTGAAGATAACATAGTTGAGTGATGTATACTGTAGTGAAGATAACGTACTTGTGTGATGTATACTGTAGTGAAGATAACTGTTGAGTGATGTATACTGTAGTGAAGATAACGTAGTTGAGTGATGTATACTGTAGTGAAGATAACGTAGTTGAGTGATGTATACTGTAGTGAAGATAACGTAGTTGAGTGATGTATACTGTAGTGAAGATAACGTAGTTGAGTGATGTATACTGTAGTGAAGATAACGTAGTTGAGTGATGTATACTGTAGTGAAAATAACGTAGTTGATTGATGTATACTGTAGTGAAGATAACGTAGTTGAGTGATGTATACTGTAGTGAAGATAACGTACTTTGTGATGTATACTGTAGTGAAGATAACGTAGTTGAGTGATGTATACTGTAGTGAAGATAACGTAGTTGAGTGTTTTATACTGTAGTGAAGAAAGGTAGTTGAGTGATGTATACTGTAGTGAAGATAACGTAGTTGAGTGATGTATACTGTAGTAAGATAAGGTAGTTGAGTGATGTATACTGTAGTGAAGATAAGAGTTGAGTGATGTATACTGTAGTGAAGATAAGGTAGTTGAGTGATGTATACCTTAGTGACTAAGTAGTTGAGTGATGTATACGTAGTGAAGATAAGGTAGTTGAGTGATGTCCCTCACATTTGACTTACGTTCTAGTGATGGTTTCAGTTGTCTTGTACCCCCTGACCTTGTTCATTGCCTCTGTTCTTCCATGACGAAAATTAGCTGAAACCTACCCTTTGAACATCATAGTTGTCAGTGGCCCACTGGAAGACTTGGTTTACATCAGCTTGGACCCTCACTGTGTCCTCAAGGATCCTACTTTCATACAGATTCTATTTCAGTTCCTTTGAGCTGAACTCCCCCCAGGCTGAGGGACTGACCACCTCCAATACTATTTTCCAATGTTGATTGACTGATTACATCATGTTTACTTCCCCGTTACTCCTCCCGACTCAGTATCTGACTGAAGAAGCCTACGTGAGGCGATAGTTTCCAATAATAAAGATCCCAACCCGTTGCACACATCCCGCCAACGTGTCGGTGTTTTATACCATTTTCAAAAACCCTTTCATCTACAAACATCATCCATAAACATTGTAGCTAAATTTTGAAAGTATAATCAGTCGAAAAAAAACAGGTGGGAATCATTCTAAATTGTAACGGGTTTTCATTTTGATTTCCTGAAGTCGATGATTACAAGCCCATCAAAAACATTCAGGTAAATCAATAGATTTTTTTAATGCTACATTTATTTTACATTACCAGCCTGTAGAAGCACCTAAAATTTTACATTAATTAATAATTATTACATACATTTATTTAACTTTATCGACCTCGTAAAACCAATGGTAAGTTAGCTTTATTAATTTATTAGAATTTTGTATGAAAAAAAAATGATACCAAGAAGATACAACAGTATTGACAGTTACTGGAAATAAAAAAAATACTGACAATTAAAAATCGCTGAAACCAGATACGAATTTTTAAAGGGCCGGAATTTAATGTTCCGTGTATAAAGAATCCGGTTACTTTAAATGCTCAAGATTCTACTGTTTTGGTCATACGGGATCCTACTGCTCCTTAAACCAAAGATTCTAAGAATTTATATTATACACGATCCTCTAACTTCTATAACTTAAGAATGCAAACAAATTTGGTTGTATTTAATGAATAAAACTTATCACTTTTAAATAATGTGGTATTTAATTTACAAAGTCATCTACCGGGAAGCCAGTGGAAGGTCTCGGTCAAATGACCAAAATTTATAAAGAGCGGGTCACCATATAGCAAGACCCACCCACAAAAAACCTTTAATCAAGTCTCTTGAAGGAGATCAAAGAATTCTCTCCTCCAAGGATCACGGGGGATTACAAAGGCTGCAATAAAGTTACCGAAACATTTCCACCCATTGCCAGACATAACACTAGTGTTGGTACACTAACACAACTGCCAGACATAACACTAGTGCCCCCTATAATAACACAACTGCCAGACATAACACTAGTGTGCACAATAACAAAAACTACCAGACAAAAAACTAGTGTTTACAATAACACAAACTACCAGACAAAACCCCACTAGTGGCTGCTACAATAACACAACTACCAGACATAACACTGGGTGCTGCTACAATAACACAACTGCCAGACATAACACTAGTGCTCCTACAATAACACAACTACCAGACATAACACTAAGTGCTGCTACAATAACACAACTGCCAGACATAACACTAGTGCTGCTACACATACTTGTGTGGTACTGTGTTATTTTGTGAACTGTTTCTTCTCTGCCAATTCGTCTCCACCGAGACTCCAGCCAACTTGGTTCACTGTATCATAAAACGGTTCACTCAGGTTAGCTTGTCCAACTGCACTACACCGTGTCATTGCCGTGAGCCTCTGGTTAGGTCTCAGGCCTACCATGCCATGGGTGTCTGTCTTCAGTGTATGGAGGTGACTGAATGATTTCTCCTTCCATGGATGAGAACTAGGCTGCAACATCTCGGGCGGTGCCATACCTCTTGCTTGATGCTCGTGTGTTTTTACATATCTTGTGCTTTAGTTTTTTCAGTTTTCTTTTATTTAGGAAATATTTCATGTTTGTGTTTTTTAAATAATTAAATAAATTGTATGAATTTTGTGTCAACTCTAATTCCTTATTTGCTTATTTTTATTGTTTTTCCATCAATATTTTCATAATAATGTACGAGGTGTCTACGAAATATTGAGGCTTCATTCCATTCACAGGATACAACCGTATTCTTATTTTGTTCTTTCTACTGTGTCACATGGACTAATCTTTCGTGCATCTATGTACAATTCATTTGGCCGCGAAAGAATTGTAAATAGAAGAATCAAAATAAGAACATAAAAAATATATTGCGTGTACAGCCGTGGGCACCCGAGGTCGAGGAGGGTACATGGTTCTATCTTCTTCAGGCAAGAATAAGAACCGTACTGATAACTTCCATATTCCATTGAATTTTCCTAGAAACCCTTGTGTCTTCCCTAGTAAATTTCGTTCTTCAGGACCTCTATGTGTACAGAAAACAAGTACTTTACTTGCCCATTTCTCCATGAAAAGTTCAAGGTAAGCTTTCTTATTATAAGGTAATTCTTAGCTCAAAATATTTATTAACACAGAAAAGTTTAAATGTTTGGAGCAGAGTTTATGTATAGAGTTAACTTGATTCCAGTGAGGAGGCTCTTGATCCAGGGAATTGGACCTGTTCTCCCCTTAGGTCGAACCTTTTTTTTCCCTCCTATTCATAGGGCATTGTGTTACCGATAAGAGTTACAGTAATGTGCAGATTAATTGGGACAGGAGTAAATTTTATTATCTCGTAATGTCTTAGTCTCCGGCTCAATTAATGAAGTTTGGGTTCTTTTCTTTTAAGAAGAGATTGCTACCGACTTTGGCAACTATCTAGCTGTGGTGTTAACCTGCGATTCTCTTCAATGCTACAACAGCTGTTGTTCTGAAAGGCTATTCCTGCAAGCGTGCTTCGTGAGTGAATGTGGTTCCGCCAAATTCTCCCCTTTAGTTCATGATTACTGTTGAAATTCATGATGGGTGTTACACCCATCTAGATTATTATTATTATAATCAAATAGAAGCGCTAAACCACAGAGGTTATACAGCGCTGCAGGTCATTGCAGGATGCAGGGAGAATGGGTTGCAAGAGGGAGATGGATGATTAGTAGGGCATGAGTGAGCAGGATGGTGGATAGTGCAGGGATAGAGGGTAGCAAGAGATCAAGGTAGAAGGGACTGAGGGAGGTGCTAGAGGTATAATCTTCAGAGTTTGTGTAGTCAGTTTCTGTCAAAAAGTCAATGAGAGAGTCAGGATTAAAGGAGGGTCCATCTGCAAGAAGGAAAGGTAAAGAAAGGACTGCAGAGCGAAGACGTCGTTGGAGGTAAATTTGCGTGCTCGTTGATAGAGTGGGCAGTCCAACGGGATATGTCGAACAGACACTGGAACCTGACAATGCTCACAGAGAGGGCAGGGAGCCTCTCCATGAGATACCCGTGAGTAAGAAAAGTGGGCCAATGCGAAGACGGGAGAGAGTGTCTCCCAACCTCGACATTGGTGACAAGAAGAAGGCCAGAAACCTATAACCGGTTTAATAGAATGAAGTTTGTTATTCAGCAGGTCAGACCAGCGTTGTTGCCAACGGGGACGAAGGTGGGTAGCAATGACCGCAAAATAGTCCGTGAATGGAACACCTCTATATGAAACTGGAAGGTCATGTACTGTTGACCGCGCAGCAGTGTCTGCCTGTTCATTGCCCTGTACGTCAACATGACCAGGGACCCAACAAAAGACAATATCTTTATGCTTGCTAAAGATATGGCGTAACCAAAGGTGGATACGAGAAAGCCGGTAAAGAAACAATATTGAGTGCATCTATTAAGAAAACAAACTGCTGCGGAGGGCATTCAATCATAAGAGATTTATGACATATGAATGGAGAAAAGTAATATTTTCAGATGAGACGCATTTTGAAGTACATAGGTACAAATCAGTAATAGTGAGATGGACACATTCAGAATGGACACATTCAGAATGGACACATTCAATAAGCGCCAAAACACTCACCCAAGATGTTTTGGGGTAGTTTTTCTGTTAAGTGCCCTGGACGGCTTATTATTGTTTTGAGGGAACGATGAACAGCGACAAATACAAGGCAATTAAGAGAGTGGGCTAAGCTTTCTAAATTAGCTTGACCTCAACGCAATTAAAAATCTAGGGGCAATAACCAAACTCAGGATCGTGAAACAGGACTGTTCAACTGTGGAGAAGCTAATTCTGCTGTTATTAGGACCTGGTACCACCACGAAGAACCTGCCAAAGTGTGTAGCAATGTTTATAAAAGGAAAGTGTAGTCATATCTATTATTAAATAAATTATATCTGTCAAATCATTACCTTGTATTTGTCAAACATTAATTTTCCAAACAAATGTCTTATTTAATCACTGTCCCAATTAATATGCGCAAAACTGTAAATGCCTCACTCTTACTTTAATAATGTGATTTTTTTTTAGTTTCCTTATTCTACGTTATTAACGATTATTTCTTGTGCCTTATGTGTATTCTCACTCTTCGTGTCTTGTTAAGATAAGATTTCTTCGGATTTTTAACCCGAGGGTTAGCCACCCAGGATAACCCAAGAAAATCAGTGCGTCATCGAGGACTGTCTGTCTTATTTCCATTGGGGTCCTTAATCTTGTCCCCCAGGATGCGACCCACACCAGTCGACTAACAACCCAGGTACCTATTTGCTGCTAGGTGAACATGACAACAGGTGTAAGGAAACACGTCGAAATGTTTCCACCCGCCGGGAATCGAACCCGGGCCCTCCGTGTGTGAAGCGAGAGCTCAAGCCACCAGACCACCGGGCCACCTCAGTTGGTTCTCAGATCTTGACTAATACGTCTTAAGCAAACCAAATTTTTGAATTTTAATTGTGGTTAGCCTTGTAAAAATAAATTTAATATTTCTTTAGCTTTTTTTTCCTTTTGAAAATATTACTGGGTGCCTCTCAGTACCTATAGTCCAGGGGCCTACAAAAAATTAATCCGGCTCTGACTATGGAGTAGCTTCAGATTAGGAAAAAGTCGCTTTTGTAGGCTTTAAGGCATGAGTCACATGGGCTGCAGCCCAGGGGCCTAAGCCAGCTGGAAGGCTTCCAGATATGTTTTCATCAACTTACAATTTACTGAGGTTTTGGAGAAATTTGTTTCCAATAAATTAAAGCTGACAGCGAATTATAAATTATGTGCAACAGAGGACCATGATTGTAGAGCACAGCGTAGATGACTCGAGTAGTCAGAGAAAATAACTTCTGGTGTTTTATAACGAGACCATAAGGAAAACTCTAGTACGCTCTCACTTTCCAAACATTCTAGTTTGTCTAATCGATGGAATATGCACTTTTGATGTCTGTCCTACCGAATATTTCTGGCTCAAACAATGCTCAATTCTGTGTTTTATTTGTTCCTAGTTTCTGTATTTTTTTCAAGATTGAAGTGTTCATAGAGTAAATTCTATCCAGTTCCTTGTAATGGCAGTCCCATAGTTGTTAGCAAGTTTTCTAGAGAGAGCCCGTGCTAATAATAAACAAAGAAACAAAGCTGAGAAACAGAATACTCGTAATAACAAAAAAGATTTTGAGTAAGAGGCTGTTCGCCTTAAAGGCCTCTATATAAGCCGGGACCCGAAGAGCTCGTCTTTTAGTGGGTGAGGCGTCCATAGGCGCTACTTTGAGGATGGAGGAGGTAGGGAGCTTCAGGCGTAGAACTTCGATGTATACCAGTGATACGATGATGATGAAATCTTCAGAGATGAGCGCCACGAACCACACGTCAATCAGCTTGAGGTAAGTCGTCTTGGGAATGGAGTTGCTTGTTTGGGTGAAAAATGTTGCCAACACCAACAATGATGTCAGAGATACCATGATGCGGTCCTGCAAAATAAATTGTTCTTTTTTGTTCTTTTGCAATAGAAAAATATGGTAAATAAACTTTCTCTTAAGGCGCAAAAAACAGGTAAATAAACTTTAAAGGGACAGAGAACTGCCTCATATACATTGTGAAAGAATTGATCATTAGAGTTTTGTTAATTAGGCTAGTATCCCAGTCTGTGGCCGGACAGATGACCGACGGACATTTGGCCAAACGGAAAATTAATTTAGGTTAGGTGATGAATGCCATTTCGTCCGTTCGGTGAAATGTCTGTCGCCAAATGTCCGTCGGTGAAATGTCCGTTCGGCCAAATGTCCGTCGGTGAAATGTCTGTCGGCCAAATGTCCGTCGGCCATCTGTCCGGGAGCCTCCCAATCATAGCAGTTAGAAAATGTACCTGAACCAGCCGCATGAAAAAATTTGGAAAAATAATTAAACTAAAACGTTCTTTCTTATAATTATACAAATCTTTTTTCAATATAATTAGAACATTAATTTTGATAGGGGTGGACCTTTAAGCCAGTGGAAGGTCTCTGTCAGATGACTAAAAGTTCCAGTGGCGAGGCATCATATGACTAACACCCGCGTCAGGGAACACTTGTCCTGTCCTCT
>WNWK01035153.1:0-19971 GCA_009830355.1 Cherax destructor | reverse complement strand
TTGGTTCCTTGGAGACTGTTAAACAGGCACTTGCAGACTGTTAACAGGCATTTTGGAGATTGTTGCGACATGTCTCCCGCCAAAACATGTTTTTTCCCCATCTTTTTGTCCATAAAGCTTTTCTTTTCTTTCATAAGGTGAAGTTCGGGAATCTTTCCTAATTATGGTTGTAGAGGTCTGAGCTTAGCTAGAACTCTACATCAAAAATTGTCCTCAAATATTTGTAAGTTATACCATGAATTAAGGAAAGATCAGAATTTAATTACGAAACAGACAAAGCAAATGCGATAGTAATTATGGACAAGGTAGATTATAGGGAAAAATTAACATGTTATTGGAAGACGGGGGAACTTACGTGCCCCTTAAGCAGGAATTTGTCACATAGGCAAAAAAAAAAAAAGGAGGGGGGGGGAAATTTGGATGACAAGTCTGGGTGTTTCGTGTTGCAATCAACACATCGTCATGATTGCAACACGAAAGGCCTAGAACTATCATTCAACTTCCTTTTTTTCTTTTCCTCTTGTATGGCTTGTTTGCGATTATTGCATGTCACTTATGTTATGATCCGGCTCTAGTTTGAATGTTGATAAGTGTAAAGTGGATAAGAAGCGCAATGTGGAAATCTTTAGGCCTAACATCTGTCAGATCTCGAAGAGTAATCTGAAAAAAAAGTAAAATTTCTGAACCAAGTTAGGCCTGCACCCTTCACATGTATTGTGATGACCTAGTAGAGAACATATTTACCACCAGTAACTTGAACCAGTGTGGTGGCATCGTTAACATTGCTTCCTCCACGCTCACGACAACAATTGTATTGTGAAGCCTTCAGTGGTGGTGTTGTGAACACTGGTGGGTGGTGTTGTGAACACTGGTGGGTGGTGTTGTGAACACTGGTGGGTGGTGTTGTGTGAATGAATGGATCAGAGAACCGACGAGTTGGTAAATTAGACACATATGCAACACTTGGGTATCTTTATTGAGGAAACGTTTCGCCACACAGTGGCTTCATCAGTCCATACAAAGGAGAATCGTGAAGAACAGGAGGAGTGTGAGGTTGTCAGGCCCTCAATCTTGAGACGATGTTGTCAGTCCATCAATCTTGAATAGAATAACAGCATATGAGCAGAGGGAGCATATATACTGTAGACAGGAGAGGTGCAGCAGTTGTAGGTGGTGTCACATTTGTTCAATGTGGAAGTAGGTCGTGCCCAAGGAATAGGCAAGCGAAGAAATCCCTGTATTAAGATACCAAGATGTTGCAGTGTCAGACAGGATGTTAATGAATGGTTCAGAGAACCGACGAGTTGGTAAATTAGACACATATGCAACACTTGGGTATCTTTATTGAGGAAACGTTTCGCCACACAGTGGCTTCATCAGTCCATACAAAGGAGAATGGACTTCACTGGTGGTGTGATGAACACTGCTTCACTGGTGGTGTGATGAACTCTGCTTCACTAGTGGTGTTGTGATGAACTCTGCTTCACTGGTGGTGTGATGAACTCTGCTTCACTGGTGGTGTGATGAACTCTGCTTCACTGGTGGTGTGATGAACTCTGCTTCACTGGTGGTGTTGTGATGAACACTGCTTCACTGGTGGTGTGATGAACACTGCTTCACTGGTGGTGTGATGAACACTGCTTCACTGGTGGTGTTGTGATGAACTCTGCTTCACTTGTGGTGTTTTGATGAACACTGCTTCACTGGTGTTGTGATGAACACTGCTTTACTGGTGGTGTGATGAACACTGCTTCACTGGTGGTGTGATGAACACTGCTTCACTGGTGGTGTGATGAACACTGCTTCACTGGTGGTGTGATGAACACTGCTTCACTGGTGGTGTGATGAACACTGCTTCACTGGTGGTTTTGTGATGAACACTGCTTCACTGGTGGTGTGAGGAACTCTGCGTCACTGCTCCTCATGTTTGACTAACCGGATCTTTCCCGCTGTTATATAGACCTTGGGGGACACCTTTTGCTCCCTTCTCAGCACAGTGCTTCAAGTACCAGAAGTGTGATCACCAGAGGACCAGGTTACACGCACGCGCGCACATGCACACGCACACATTTACTCACTGGCATATATAAACACCCACAGATATGCACATGCACACACGTCAGGCCCATGTTGGAGTATGCAGCACCAATATGGAACCCCACACCTGGTCAAGCACGTTAAGAAATTAGAGAAAGTGCAGAAGTTTACAACGAGACTAGTCCCGGAGCTAAGGGGTATGTCCTACGATGAGAGGTCAAAGGAAGTCAGTCTGGTACTGGAGGACAGGAGAGATAGGGAATGATATGAAAATAACATAGATAATACTGAGAGGAGTTGACAGAGTAAACAGGGGCAGAATGTTTCAAGAGTCGGTGTATAGGAATGAGAAGGCACGACTGCAAGTTGAACATTCAGATGATTCATAGGGATATTACTTGAGGTGTCAGGAATTGGAACAGTCTGGAGTATGAAGTAGTAGAGGCCGGATCCATATATAGCTTTAAGAAGAGGTACGATAAGGCTCTTGGAGCAGAGTGGACAGGTAGCTACCACCGAAGAGGCGGATCCAGGAGCTATGAATCGACCTCTGCAACCACATATAGGTGAGTACATGTACACACGCACACACATACAGTCATACACACGCACATATATGCACATTGTACATGTACATACATGTTTACACCATTTGCATATACCCCCCACACACACACACGGGGAAGGGCAAAGAAGACCGCAGACAGAGTATAGTCTAGGTGGCCAAAGACTGCAAACCTCACTCAAGGAAAAAGATCTTGGGGTGAGTATAATACCGAGCACATCTCCTGAGGCACACATTAATCAGATAACTGCTGCAGCATACGGGCGGCTGGCAAACCTAAGAATAGCGTTCCAATACCTCACTAAGGAATCATTCAAGACTCTGTACACCATATACGTCAGACCCATACTGGAGTATGCAGCACCAGTTTGGAACCCACACCTGGTCAAGCACGTCAAGAACTTAGAGAAAGTGCAAAGGTTTGCAACAAGACTAGTCCCAGAGCTAAGGGAGATTGTCCTACGAAGAAAGGTTAAGGGAAATCGGCCTAACGACACTAGAGGACAGGAGGGTTAGTGAAGACATGATACCGACATATAAAATACTGCGAGGAATAGATATGGTGGACAGAGACAAGATGTTCCAGAGAGGGGACACAGAAACAAGGGGTCACAATTGGTAGTTGAAGACTCCTATGAGTCTAAGGGATGTTAGGAAGTATTTCTTCAGTCATAGAGCTGTCAGGAAGTGGAATAGCCTAGAAAGCGACGTAGTGGAGGCAGGAACCATACATAGTTTTAAGACGAGGTTTGATAAAGCTCATGGAGCAGGGAGAGAGAGGACCTAGTAACAATCAGTGAAGAGGCGGGGCCAGGAGCTATGAATCGACCCCTGCAACCACAAATAGGTGAGTACACACACACACACTGATTGAAACATATCTAGATATTATGATTTGCCAAGAATCACTAAACTCGTAGGGAGAAATTGGAGGTAAATATGCGTGATCCAAGGACACGGAGGTTAGCTCCAGTTTTCTGGATCAAGAGCCCACCAGCGCGAAAGTCCCACCCCAACTTTGATGCTGATGTGGAGGATTCATGCTCCAAGGAACTGGAGCTACCTTCCTTTTCCTCGGATCAAGCCTGAATACCCCAGACGCTGTATGACTTTCCCTTCTTTGGGTTTAGCGCTTCTTGAATATAATAATATGAGGTGGCCGTGGGCAGGGTTTACAGCACCAGGACACACTTGGTGAGGTCATACCAGTGTGGTGTTGGGTTAATACTACAAGACTCTCAAAAGAAGAAGCTTTGAAAGATTTTATGATGTAGGAGGTTAGTGCTATCGGTGTGTAATTCTTTACAAATGTAGTGTACTAAACTACCCAGGATAACCCCAAAAGACTCAGTGACTTATTTCTGCTGTGGTTCTTGTAATATCTTATTAACCTTAAAAGTTAAAACCAGAGTTAGAAGTGTTTACAAACACACGAGGAAGTAAAGATAATTGTATTCTCAATGTATGGAAAGTTTGCAAGATTGTCTTGCCATCTTACATATTTATGAGACTAAAACACCAGTAATTGTGCTAGAGTGCAAAATGTTTAACTGGTCACAAGAGAAGATGTAAAATAGAAAGAGAGAGACCTTCCTATACAGGAGGCGAAGAATCACAGAGCTGCTGAAAGGGGCCAGTGTATCTGAAATACGAAGGGAGGCACTGGTCAGAGAAATAGTAAATATTGAACTTAAGCTTAAGGAATCTTACAGGAAACAAGAATCTCAGGAAGAACTAAAAGCCATAAATGAAATTGAAAGAGACCCAAAATATTTCTTTTGTTACGCCAAATCAAAGGCAAAAACAACATCTAGTATTAGACTCCTGCTTAGACGAGATGGGGCCTACATAAATGACAGCAAGAGATACTAAAGGCCCAATATGTCTCGGTGTTTAGTGAGCCGCTAACCAGACTAAGAGTCGACAACCTAAATGATTTTTTTATGATCGAGACTCAGAATTTGACCAATTCAAACATCTCTGATATTATGCTAACACCGCACGACTCTGAAAAGGCAATAAATGACATGCCCGTGCACTCTGGCCCAGGCTCGTGGAACTCTGCGTTCATCAAAAACTGCAAGAAGCACTGTCACATGCTTATAGTATTCCATGAAGAGGAGCATGGCACAGGGGTCATCTCACACTCATTTAAAACAACAGACATAGCCCCACTCCACAAAGGGGGCAGTAAAGCAATAGCAAAGAATTAGACCAATAGCGCTTTGAAAGGGTTCTAAGAAGCAAGATCCCCACCCATCTAGATACCCATCAGTTACACAACCCAGGGCAACATGGGCTTAGTGCAGGCCGCTCCTGCGTGTCCCAACTACTGGATCACTATGACAATGTCTTGGATGCTCTAAAGGACAAACAAAAGGCAGATGTAGTATAACACACTTTGCGAAAGCCTCTGACAAGTGTGACCATGGTATAATAGCTCACAAAATGCGTGATAAAGTAATGACGGGAAAAGTTGATAGATGAATCTATGGCTTCCTTACAAATAGAACACAAAGAATAATAGTAAACAGAGTAAAGTCTGAGACAGCTACAGTGAAAAGCTCCAGCTACAGTGAAAAGCTCTGTTCCACAAGGCACACTACACTCCCCCACCCTGTTCCTTATCCTCATATCTGACATAGACAGAGATGTAAGTCACATCACTGTCTTCCTTTGCGGATGACACCCGAGTTTGCATGACAGTGTCATCCATCGAAGACACTGCAATTCTCCAAGTGGATATCAACCAAATCTTTAAATGGGCTGCAGAAAACAATATGAAGTTCAGTGAAGAGAAATTTCAACTCCGATATGGGAAACTTGAAATTAAAACTAATCAGAGTATAAAACAAATTCCAGCCACAAAATAGAGCGAAAAATTAATGTGAAGGACCTGGAAGTGATAATGTCAAATGATCTCATTTTCAAAGATCACAACAATGTATCTACCACATCTGCTAGAAAAATAATAGGATGGATAATGAGAACCTTCAAAACTAGGGACGCCAAGCCCATGATGATTCTCTTCAAATCGCTTATTCTCTCTAGGCTGGAATATTGCTGTACATTAATGGCGCCTTTCAAGGCAGGTGAAATTGCTGACCTGGAGAATGTACAGAGAACCTTCACGGTACACATAAGTACGATAAAACACCTAAATACTGGGAACAGTTGAAGTTCCTGGACTTGTATTCCCTGGCACGCAGGCAATAAAGATACATGATAATATACACTTGGAAAATCCTAGAGGGATTACTACCAAATTTGCACACGAAAATCACTCCCTAAGAAAGTAAAAGACTCGGCAGGCGGTGCAACATTCCTCCAATGAAAAGCAGGGGCGCCACGAGTACGCTAAGAGACAACACAGTAAGTGTCAGGGCCCAAGACTGTTAAACGGCTTCCCAGCATACATAAGAGGGATTGCCAAAAGACCCCTGGCTGTCTTCAAGAAGGCGCTGGATAGGCACCTAAAGACTACCTGACCAGCCGGGCTGTCGTTAATACGTCAGTTTACGTAACAGTCTGGTTGATCAGGCCCTGATCCACCGCGAGGTCTGGTCACAGCCCGGGCAGCGGGGGCGTTGACCCCCGAAACCTTCTCCAGGTATACTCCAGGCTTCTATATACATTTATATTACTGACTGTACGTTAGTGTTTGGATACTTGTTGTCTCTCAGTCGTAGTAAGAGAGAGAGAGAGAGAGAGAGAGAGAGGAGGAGGAGGAAAGGGATAGTGACATGGAAAGGGCAGGTAACATAAGACCTTTCTTCCACTACAAGGTCATCTGCTGGCAAAACTAATGCTACAGTGCTGGGAAAAGCTACAGATGGTATCATGATAGATGGGATTAAGTCCCTCAGAGAAGACCAATACATGGAAAATCATACAGAACTCCGCCTCCCCCATAGAGAGTAATTTAGAGGGAGGGGAAGGGAAGGTCAAAAGGTCAAATGAAGGTGTACACGAGCAAGAGGCTGATCATAACACCAAGGCACAAATTACGATCCCCGCACCGGGGCTGACCTTCCCCTGGGGTGAGAGCGGCAGTAGTGGCAGCAGCGGCGGGAGACGCCTCTCTAATAGCCATATATTGAACCTCTCGCAGCTAAGTGCTACCTTGCCAAGAATGGAAGTATGCGATGAAATTCTGATTGTTGTTATGATCAAGGTAGGACGGAGGTGCTTTCCTTGCCCCCTCTACCATCCTTCTACCTTCCTTCCATACCACCCTCCCCACCCCTCCTTCCTCTCACCTGTTACCCTCCCTCCCTCTCTCTCTTGCAGCACTGAATTTGCATTGTTTCTATATATATACATTCACTGATACGTAATGTAGTCAGAATTACCTCACCCGTCATTTTCTTTTCCTGTATACACTTTTTGTTGGTCAGTTCTGTGACGAGAGAAATATCTCCATAAAAACTCCATTTCTCCCGTGTATTGTATAGGTCATCCTGTTAGATGGTAATTCCCAAGTAATATTAACTTCACTTCTGTTATAACAAAGACTTCAGAACTTCCTGTAGTTGCTGAACCTTACTGAAGTCTCTGGGCTCCGGCTGACCGAGTTCAGCTGTGTGAGAGCCAAGCAAGCATAGCAAGCCCTTATTCTCAGTGTATCATATAGGCTAGAATATTGCAGTATTATAATTCATATGTAGTGAATTATGCAAGTTAAAAGAGTCGTTACCACTGCACCATGATGACCAGTCACCAGACCCTCCATCATGTTACGTATTACACAGTATTATTACCCTCTACTCTCACTTACCACATTCCACTCGCCCAACAACTATAAATAAATTTTCCTACGAAACTACCAACTTTAAGGTCCATGTTAGCGTCCTCGCCGTAGCACCAGCAGCAGTGATAGCGTCCTCACTGTAGCATCAGCAACAGTGGTAGCGTCCTCACCGTAGCACCAGCAACAGTGAGGACGGTGGTAGAGTCCTCACTGTAGCACCAGCAACAGTGATAGCGTCCTCACTGTAGCACCAGCAACAGTGAGGACGGTGGTAGCGTCCTCACCGTAGCACCAGCAACAGTGATAGCGTCCTCACTGTAGCACCAGCAACAGTAGTAGCGTCCTCACTGTAGCACCAGCAACAGTGATAGCGTCCTCACTGTAGCACCAGCAACAGTGATAGCGTCCTCACTGTAGCACCAGCAACAGTGGTAGCGTCCTCACTGTAGCACCAGCAACAGTGATAGCGTCCTCACTGTAGCACCAGCAACAGTGGTAGCGTCCTCACTGTAGCACCAGCAACAGTGGTAGCGTCCTCACTGTAGCACCAGCAACAGTGATAGCGTCCTCACTGTAGCACCAGCAACAGTGATAGCGTCCTCACTGTAGCACCAGCAACAGTGGTAGCGTCCTCACTGTAGCACCAGCAGACGGTGATAGCGTTCTCACTGTAGCACCAGCAACAGTGGTAGCGTCCTCACTGTAGCACCAGCAACAGTGGTAGCGTCCTCACTGTAGCACCAGCAACAGTGATAGCGTCCTCACTGTAGCACCAGCAACAGTGGTAGCGTCCTCACTGTAGCACCAGCAACAGTGATAGCGTCCTCACTGTAGCACCAGCAACAGTGATAGCGTCCTCACTGTAGCACCAGCAACAGTGGTAGCGTCCTCACTGTAGCACCAGCAACAGTGGTAGCGTCCTCACTGTAGCACCAGCAACAGTGGTAGCGTCCTACTGTAGCACCAGCAACAGTGATAGCGTCCTCACTGTAGCACCAGCAACAGTGATAGCGTCCTCACTGTAGCACCAGCAACAGTGATAGCGTCCTCACTGTAGCACCAGCAACAGTGATAGCGTCCTCACTGTAGCACCAGCAACAGTGGTAGGCGTTCTCACTGTAGCACCAGCAACAGTGGTAGCGTCCTCACTGTAGCACCAGCAACAGTGGTAGCGTCCTCACTGTAGCACAGCAGTGGTAGCGTCCTCACTGTAGCACAGTGGTAGCGTCTCACTGTAGCACCAGCAACAGTGGTAGCGTCCTCACTGTAGCACCAGCAACAGTGGTAGGTCCTCACTGTAGCACCAGCAACAGTGGTAGCGTCCTCACTGTAGCACCAGCAACAGTGGTAGCGTCCTCACTGTAGCACCAGCAACAGTGATAGCGTCCTCACTGTAGCACTAGCAACAGTGATAGCGTCCTCACTGTAGCACCAGCAACAGTGATAGCGTCCTCACTGTAGCACCAGCAACAGTGGTAGCGTCCTCACTGTAGCACCAGCAACAGTGGTAGCGTCCTTACTGTAGCACCAGCAACAGTGATAGCGTCTTCACTGTAGCACCAGCAACAGTGATAGCGTCCTCACTGTAGCACCAGCAACAGTGATAGCGTCCTCACTGTAGCACCAGCAACAGTGTAGCGTCCTCACTGTAGCACCAGCAACAGTGGTAGCGTCCTCACTGTAGCACCAGCAACAGTGGTAGCGTCCTCACTGTAGCACCAGCAACAGTGGTAGCGTCCTCACTGTAGCACGCAACAGTGGTAGCGTCCTCACTGTAGCACCAGCAACAGTGGTAGCGTCCTCACTGTGCACCAGCAACAGTGGTAGCGTCCTCACTGTAGCAACAGTGGTAGCGTCCTCACTGTAGCACCAGCAACAGTGGTAGCGTCCTCACTGTAGCACCAGCAACAGTGATAGCGTCCTCACTGTAGCACCAGCAACAGTGATAGCGTCCTCACTGTAGCACCAGCAACAGTGGTAGCGTCCTCACTGTAGCACCAGCAACAGTGGTAGCGTCCTCACTGTAGCACCAGCAACAGTGATAGCGTCCTCACTGTAGCACCAGCAACAGTGATAGCGTCCTCACTGTAGCACCAGCAACAGTGATAGCGTCCTCACTGTAGCACCAGCAACAGTGATAGCGTCCTCACTGTAGCACCAGCAACAGTGGTAGCGTCCTCACTGTAGCACCAGCAACAGTGGTAGCGTCCTCACTGTAGCACCAGCAACAGTGGTAGCGTCCTCACTGTAGCAACAGTGGTAGCGTCCTCACTGTAGCAACAGTGGTAGCGTCCTCACTGTAGCAACAGTGGTAGCGTCCTCACTGTAGCACCAGCAACAGTGGTAGCGTCCTCACTGTAGCACCAGCAACAGTGGTAGCGTCCTCACTGTAGCACCAGCAACAGTGGTAGCGTCCTCACTGTAGCACCAGCAACAGTGATAGCGTCCTCACTGTAGCACCAGCAACAGTGATAGCGTCCTCACTGTAGCACCAGCAACAGTGATAGCGTCCTCACTGTAGCACCAGCAACAGTGGTAGCGTCCTCACTGTAGCACCAGCAACAGTGGTAGCGTCCTCACTGTAGCACCAGCAACAGTGGTAGCGTCCTCACTGTAGCACCAGCAGCAGTGAGGGCGGTGGTAGCGTCCTCACTGTATCACCAGCAGATATCTTCTCGACAAGGGAACAAGAGCTGTACTCCATCACTGTAAAAATTTATATCCGTCACAATGGTTATGCTAACATGGTACAGTTGTGCACCTGGGAGCCTCATGGTACAGTTGTGCACCTGGGAGCCTCATGGTACAGTTGTACACCTGGGAGCCTCATGGTACAGTTGTGCACCTGGGAGCCTCATGGTACAATGGTACATCTGGGATTCTCATGGTACAGTGGTACATCTGCTGGGAGCCTCATGGTACAGTGGTACACCTGCTGGGAGCCTCATGGTACAGTGGTACACCTGGGAGCCTCATGGTACAGTGGTACATTGCTAGGATTCTCATGGTACAGTGGTACATCTGCTAGGATTCTCATGGTACATGGTACATATTCTGGGAGTCTGATGGTACAATGGTACACTTGCTGGGAGCCTCATGGTACATTGGTACACCTGCTGGAAGCCTCATGGTACAGTGGTACGCCTGCTGGGAGCCTCATGGTACAGTGGTACACCTGCAGGGAGCCTCATGGTACAGTGGTACACCTGCTGGGAGCCTCATGGTACAGTCATACACCTGCTGGGAGCCTCATTGGACAGTGGTACACCTGCTGAGAGGCTCATGGTACAGTGGTACATCTGCTGAGTCTCATGGTACAGTGTACATCTGCTGAGAGTCTCATGGTACAGTGTACATCTGCTGAGAGTCTCATGGTACAGTGGTACATCTGCTGAGTCTCATGGTACAGTGTACATCTGCTGAGAGTCTCATGGTACAGTGTACATCTGCTGAGAGTCTCATGGTACAGTGTACATCTGCTGAGAGTCTCATGGTACAGTGTACATCTGCTGAGAGTCTCATGGTACAGTGTACATCTGCTGAGAGCCTCATGGTACAGTGTACATCTGCTGGGAGCCGGGGTAGTATGGTACAGTGGTACACCAGGGTAGTATCATGGTACAGTGGTACAGCTACGGGCTTGTAATTTCACTTGCCATAGTTCGACTTGAGCCAAATATAATGAAAATAACTCTACTAAATAAATATATTGTTATTATATCAATGCAAAATGGAATTAACAATATGCATAAGAACAATACATGTGTCAAAGTTGAATATACGTGTGTGAATTTGTGTGTGAGAGCATGTGTGTGTGTGAGCATGTGTGTGTGAGCATGTGTGTGTGAGCATGTGTCATGTGTGTGTAGCAGTGTGTGGAGCATGTCTTGCCTGCTTTTTGTATCGTCAGCGAATTTGCTCATATCACTTGTTATTCCCCTGTCAAGGTCATTAATTTATATGACGGGCCCAAACCTGATTCTTGCGGAACGCCACTTGTTACTGATCCTCAGTTGACCTCGGAACGACACCACGAATTTGAACTGTGAGGCTCCACTTATACGCGGAGTTTTTCAATAAGTACGTATATTTTATCTTTGTTTTTTTTTGTTTTTTGAGATTTGCGATCGGAAAAATAATGAAAGTTAGGTATGTCATGAATAAATAAAAATATATGTAGATACCAGTCTGTTTTATCATTTATTACCATAAAATATACACAGATGTATTATAAAAAGTTGAAATTGGTGTAAAGTTAGACACACGAACAATTACAGATCGTAAATGTTCCATTCACAGTCGAGAGAAATGTAAGCTAACATAAAGATGCAATATAATAAAATAATATAATAACTAAGCGCTAAACTCACAAGGGTGAATGATATATAATAATAATATATTACAGATCGTACATGTTTCGTTCACAGTTGAGAGAAATGTATAAACATATGTAAAGATGCATTAATAAAATAATAATATAAATAATTACTATTATAATATAATATATGATACTAATATATTAGAGATCGTACATGTTTCATTCACAGTTGAGAGAAATGTAAACAAACGTGAAGATGCAATATTAAATCATAAATAAATATGAATTTGTTTTTCACATTATCTTTCCATTTTTGATGTCTAGTGTTAGTAATACATATAACATCTACAGTGTTTTGTATCATACAAGACAATATTGATGTAGCTATTGACAGACACCTCATCTTGTAAACTGATGACTTAAACTTACAATACAGTACTGTATGTGTATTTTCTCTTCCTTATGATTTTACCCGCTTTTATGCAGCAATTTAAGTGTTATTTAACTAATAGTGGCACCCTATCTCCCCGTTATTTATATCAACATGGAATAACTTAAAACCCTGAATGTGACATTCAGCAGGTATGTCAGGATTCTTGATATTAGACCATGTCTTGGTTATGGTAAATACCCCAATGTTACCCTCACTTGCAATTAATCTCAACTCGTCCATCTTGTTTCTAGCGCTACGACTATTTGTATATGTTTTTTAGAAACCTCTCTGTCCAACCCCCCCCCATCCCTGTTCATTCCTGCTACTCCACTATCTCCAGTACTGACCTTATCACCTAGTGTCACTGGCTATTCAATATTCACTAATAACTCTACCTCATTTTGCCTATAACTGGTTTCCCCAAAACTCACTATATCGCAACAGTGACAATTCATCCTGCACATTAAGCACTGGATTCTTGTCCACTAGATATTGCATATTCATGTTGTTTAATTCTGGTCTCAAGAGACTTACCAGTTTGGCCTGAATAAAAGGTATCTCAACTTTTACAAGGGTTTGAGTATACACAACCTACAGATTCCTTGGGAGATTTTTTTATAAATTTTTGTTTCATAGTATTGTCATTTTTAAGGATAACTTTAACGTTAAAGTATTTAAGAGCTTGTGGGAGGTGAGAGAGATTTTCATAATATGCTTATTCTCGGTATTAGGCTCTGTCTTGTAGAATGTTTTTTTTTTTTTTAGCTTTATGGAAAACTTTATCAATAAATGTTCAGGGATATTGCAAATTAGAAGCAATTTCATAGATTTTTCTAAATTTCCCATCAGAATTCGTGGCTACAAATCTTAAGGGCTCTCAAAATATAGAAGTTGATACACTCTGTTGTTCATTGTGTGTTTAGTGATTGGAATAGCAATGTATGTATGAACATATGTTAGGCTTGTGATAAACATTGAACTTAAATGTTCTGCCAGATTTATGAATATGTATATCCAGAAATGGAATTATTCCATTTACCTCACTTTCCATAGTGAACTTAATGGAAGGAACCATTGATTTCAGTCTAGGTAGAAAGTCATTATTTGTTCATTCCTGTAAGGGATACAGGCCATTGTGTAGATTGCACTAATGCTAAAGAATTACTTCCCTGTAATTCTACAGTTCAACGAAGTATTGTGGAATCATCTCTTATCAAGGATAATGCACAACATATTTCAGTCATGTGCTGGAATGTATAAACTTGACAATTTTATAGTCGAGAATATTGTTCATAATCTTCAAGGTAAAGATATTTTTTCACAAAAATAGTGTGTGTTCTTTGTCAGGCGAACAATTTAATTTGATATTGGACAAATGTATGTATGGGTTAGATTTGTGTGGGACCTGTTTGTATGAGGTGTTGTCACCTCTGAGTGAGGTGTCGACTCAGGGTTTAACATATAAAATGTGCTTCTCTTACCTCCTCTTCCTATTCCTGTAACGATATGTTTATAAACACAAGAAAGCGCTATTTTACTGTGGTATTTTAAAGATTAAAACTTATGTCAGGACGCAGTTCTGACAAATCAATCAGTAAATCATCATTGGTCAACGTTCACACCTCTCTCTCAGACGTCAGGTGTTAACACACCTCCAGAGAATCTCCTAAGTCGTTCTGGCACTCTGGCTGCGGCCTGAGTGCCAGGAATGACTCAGATGAAGTTGATTCATCGCGCCCTTGTCATAGGGCTGCCCCCACCAAAGGGCTGTAAGCGATACTCTGCTTGGTACGAATGCTCACAGTGCCAATGTCATGGGGCTGTAAACGATACTTGTACAGACTCTGACACTCCTTCGGGAGCCACCGTCGGGTCAGCACTTGGAAAATACCCGGGCCAGGAACCGTCGTGGCAAGCCTACATGAACATGAGCATTCCTCTTCTTCCCATTCCTCTGAAGATGTGTGTGTAAGCACATGAAAGCGCTCAGGTTTTATTTCTTAATTTCACTGTATGTGTGTGTGTGTGTGTGTGTGTGTACTCACATAGTTGAGGTTGCAGGGGTCGAGTCATAGCTCCTGGCCACGCCTCTTCACTGGTCGCTACTGGGTCACACTCCCTGCGCCATGAGCTTTATCATACCTCTTCTTAAAGCTATGAATGGATCCTGCCTCCACTACATCACTTCCCAAACTATTCCACTTCCCGACCACTCTATGACTGAAGAAATACTTCCTAACATCACTGTGATTCATCTGAGTCTTCAACTTCCAACTGTGTCCCCTTGTTGCTGTGTCCCATCTCTGGAACATTCTGTCTCTGTCAACCTTGTCAATTCCTCTCAGTATTTTATATGTCGTTATCATGTCCTCCCTATTTCTCCTGTCCTCCAGTGTCGTCAGGTCGATTTCCCTTAACCTCTCCTCGTAGGACATACCCCTTAGCTCCGGGACTAGTCTTGTTGCAAAGCTTTGCACTTTCTCTAGTTTCTTTACATTCTTGGCTAGGTGTGGGTTCCAAACTGGTGCTGCATACTCCAATATGGGCCTAACGTACACAGTGTGTGTGTGTGTGTGTGTGTGTGTGTGTGTGTGTGTGTGTGTGTGTGTGTGTGTGTGTGTGTGTGTACTCACCTAGTTGTACTCACCTAGTTGTGGTTGCAGGGGTCGAGTCATAGTTCCTGGCCCCGCCTCTTCACTGGCCGCTACTGGGTCTCTCTCCCTTCGCCATGAGCCTTATCATACCTCTTCTTAAAGCTATGAATGGATCCTGGCTCCACTACATCGCTTCCCAAGCTATTCCACTTCCTGACCACTCTATGACTGAAGAAATACTTCCTAACATCCCTGTGATTCATCTGAGTCTTCAACTTCCAGCTGTGCCCCCTTGTTGCTGTGTCCCATCTCTGGAACATTCTGTCTCTGTCCACCTTGTCAATTCCTCTTAGTATTTTATATGTCGTTATCATGTCCCCCCTTTCTCTCCTGTCCTCCAGTGTCGTCAGGTCGATTCCCCTTAACCTCTCCTCGTAGGACATACCCCTTAGCTCCGGGACTAGTCGTGTTGCAAACCTTTGCATTTTCTCTATTTTCTTTGTGCTTGGCTAGGTGTGGGTTCCAAACTGGTGCTGCGTAGTCCAGTATGGGCCTAACGTACACAGTGTACAGGGTTCTGAACGATTCCTTGTTAAGATGTCGAAATGCTGTTCTTAGGTTTGGTAGGCTCCCGTATGCTGCAGCAGTTATTTGGTTGATGTGCGCCTCAGGAGATGTGCCCGGTGTTATACTCACCCCAAGATCTTTTTCCTTGGGTGAGGTTTGTAGTCTCTGGCCCCCTAGACTGTACTCCGTCTGCGGTCTTCTTTGCCCTTCCCCAATCTTCATGACTTTGCACTTGGTGGGGTTGAACTCCAGGAGCCAATTCCTGGACCAGGCCTGCAGCCTGTCCAGATCCCTTTGTAGTTCTGCCTGGTCCTCGTCCGATTGAATCCTTCTTATCAACTTCACATCATCTGCAAACAGGGACACTTCGGAGGTTATTCCTTCCGTCATGTCATTCACAAATACCAGAAACAGCACCTGTCCTAGGACTGACACATGTGGAACCCCACTCGTCACAGACGCCCACTCTGACACCTCACCACGTACCATGACTCGCTGCTGTCTTCCTGACAAGTATTCCCTGATCCATTGGAGTGCCTTCCCTGTTATCCCTGCCTGGTCCTCCAGCTTTTGCACTAATCTCTTGTGTGGAACCATGTTAAACGCCTTCTTACAGTCCAAGAAAATGCAATCTACCCACCCCTCTCTCTTGTCTTACTGCTGTCACCCTGTCATAGAACTCCAGTAGGTTTGTGACACAGGATTTCCCGTCCCTGAAACCGTGTTGACTGCCGTTGATAAGCTCATTCCTTTCTAGGTGTTCCACCACTCTTCTGATAATCATCTCCATGACTTTGCATACTATACATGTCAGTGACACTGGTCTGTAGTTAAGTGCTTCATGTCTGTCTCCTTTTTTAAAGATTGGGACTACATTTGCTGTCTTCCATGCCTCAGGTAGTCTCCCTGTTTCGATAGATGTGTTGAATATTGTTAGGGGTACACATAACACCTCAGCTCCCTCTCTTAAGACCGATGCAGAGATGTGATCCGGCCCCGTCGCCTTTGAGGTATCTAGCTCACTCAGCAGCCTCTTCACTTCTTCCTCGGTTGCGTGTATTGTGTCCAACACTTGGTGGTGTACCCCTCCTCTCTCTCTTTCTGGAGTCCCTTCTGTCTCCTCGGTGAACACTTCTTTGAATCTTCTGTTGAGTTCCTCACACACTTCGCGGTCATTTCTTGTGAGCTCTCCTCCTTCCTTCCTTAGCCTGATCACCTGGTTCTTGACTGTTGTTCTCCTGATGTGGCTGTACAACAGTTTCGGGTCAGATTTGGCTTTCCCTGCTATGTCATTCTCGTATTGTCGTTGGGCCTCCCTTCTTACCTGTGCATATTCGTTTTTGGCTCTACGACTGCTCTCCTTATTTTCCTGGGTCCTTTGCCTTCTATACTTCATCCATTCCATAGCACACTTGGTTTTGGCCTTCCTGCACCTTTGGGTGAACACTGGCTCATCCTGGCTTTTTCGTTGTTTCTGTTTCCCTTGGGTACAAACCTCTCCTCAGCTTCCTTTCATATTGTTGTCACATATTCCATCATCTCGTTTACTGATTTCCCTTCCAGTTCTCTGTTCCACTGAACCCCGTTTAGGAAGTTCTTCATGCCTGCGTAGTCCCCTTTCTTGTAGTTTGGCTTCATTCTTCTGGCCCTATCTGCCTTCCCTCCACTTGTAACTCTACTGTGTAATCAAAGCTTAAAACCACATGATCACTGGCCCTGAGGGGTCTTTCATGTGTGATGTCCTCAATATCTGCACTACTCAAGGTGAATACTAGGTCTAGTCTCGCTGGTTCATCCTCTCCTCTCTCCCTGGTAGTATCCCTTACGTGTTGATACATGTGTGTACTCACCTAGTTGTACTTACCTAGTTGTGGTTGCAGGGGTCGAGTCATAGCTCCTGGCCCCGCCTCTTCACTGGCCGCTACTGGGTCACGCTCCCTGCTCCATGAGCTTTATCATACCTCTCCTTAAAGCTATGTATGGAACCTGCCTCCATACATCCTTCCCAGCTATTCCACTTCCCGACCACTCTATGACTGAAGAAATACTTCCAAACATCCCTGTGATTCATTTGAGTCTTCAACTTCCAACTGTCCCCTTGTTGCTGTGTCCCATCTCTGGAACATTCTGTCTCTGTCCACCTTGTCTATTCCTCTCAGTATCTTATATGTCGTTATCAAGTCTCCCCTATCTCTCCTTTCCTCCAGTGTCGTCAGGTCGATTTCCCTTAACCTCTCCTCGTAGGGCATACCCCTTAGCTCCGGGACTAGTCTTGTTGCAAACCTTTGCACTTTATCTAGCTTCTTTACGTGCTTGGCTAGATGTGTGTGTGTGTGTGTGTGTGTGTGTGTGTGTGTGTGTGTGTGTGTGTGTGTAAATTACTCGGTTTCATTTACCAAATAAAATTCTCACTAGTAAAAATCTAAGCAACTAATTTTATAAAATAAAAAAATTCTTAGATGACGTGATTTTGAAAGTTGTGGTCTGGGAGGTGCTTGTGATGGTGGTGGTACGTAGGTTGTGATTGGGGTTATGGTGGTAATGGTAGCCCTTGGAGGTAGTGGCAATTGTGACAGGGTGGTAGTTGTGGTGGTAGTGACTGGTGGTATGGTGGTGGTACTGACAATGTTGGTGGTGGTGGTTGTGACAATGGTGGTGGTGGTGGTAGAACTGGGGGTTAAAGAGATGATGATGTCAAATGACCCCCCGGGTACGCTAGACTCGTTCTGAAATTCTGGTTTAGGCTTTAATCTGATAGTGTGTGACTTGCCCCTGTCTCCTTCCCCCACTCACTCCCTCCCTTCTCTCTCTCTCTCCCTTCTTTCTTTCTCCCTTCTTTCTTTCTCTCCCTTTCTTTCTCTCCCTTTTCTCTCCCTCTCTCTCTCCCCTTTCTCTCTCTCTCCCTTCTCTCTCTCTCTCCTTTTCTCTCTCTCTCTCCCTTCTCTCTCTCTCTCTCTCTCTCTCTCTCTCTCTCTCTCTCTCTCTTCTTTTTAAAGAACTAAGAACTATCTTTACATATTCTCAAAACTACACCTGCTGTAGGATATGTAGACTGTGGTGGTAGTATTAGTTTTGTTGACATTTACCGAGTGTTTGGGGTCACTCACAGCCATAAACACAACATACACCACAAAATAATGATAACATTAGCACACAGTTTATAATATAAACACCTGGAGTCTACCGGAGGGTATTCTGGGGATCAACGCCCCCGCGGCCCGGTCCCGACCAGGCCTCCCGGTGGATCGGGCCTGATCAACCAGGCTGTTACTGCTGGCCGCACGTAGTCCAACGTCGAACCACAGCCAGGCTGATCCGGCACCGACTTTCAGTATTTGTCCAGCCCCTCTTGAAGGCAGCCAGGGGTCTATTGGTAATTCCCCTATACATGGAGGGAGGCTGTTAACAGTCTTGGGCCCCGGACACTTATTGTGTTTTTCTTAGTGTATCAATGGCGCCCTACTTTTCATTGGGGTATTTTCACCGCCTGCCAAGTCTTTTCTTTGTCGTGTAACTTTTGTGTGCAGATTCGGGACCATTCCTTCAGGTTTTCCAAGTGTAGATTATGATATATTTCTCTCGCCTGCGTTCCAGTGAGTACAAGTTGTTTGACGGAACTTCAGGCATAAAGTTTCTGTACATTTTAGATCTGCAATTTCAACTGCTTTGAATGGAGATGTAATGACAGCAGTATTCCAGCCTAGAGAAAAAAGTGATTTGAAAAGGATACATTGGCTTGACATCTCTTTTCTTTTTAACGTTCTCATTATCCATCCTTCATTTTCTTCGCAGCTGTGATAGTGGTACTGTTGTGATCCTTGAAAGTGAGATCCTCAGACATTCACTCCCAGGTCCCTCACATTATTTTTTCGCTCTACTTAGTACAAATACTTCATACCAAGCTAAAATAACTAGCTACAGTTAAATATAGACTGTTAGATCTGACTGTATTCCTGCCTTCAAGGTACTTGAGCCCCTTTATTGTATTCCTGCCTTCAAGGTACTTGAGCTCTGATTGTATTCCGCCTTCAAGGACTTGTGATCTAATTGTATTTTCCCGCCTTCAAGGTACTTGAGATCGTTTATTCCTACCTTCAAGGTACTTGAGATCTGATTGTACCTCCCGGTACAGATCTGAGACCTGCCTTCAAGACACTACCCATTTTACACTTTAAAAGGTGTTTTATGCCGGGGGGTTTTGGGAGGCCAAACTAAGGGGTGTTTATAGGGATTTGGTGTAAAATAGGGCTGTCAGTGGGGGAAAGGGGGGAAGGGGGTCCCCGATGCCGCTGGAGGCTTTAAAAAAATGGAAATTCTGCCTTCCTTTTATTCCCCCCCCCCTGGACACCCCACAGGACTTTGGTGGGAACTTGAACCCAGGGTACCTTTTGATGATGTTTGGAACCCCCTTTTTTGGACTGCCCAGGGTTTTGAGCAGTATGTGGGGACAATTTTTCTTTCTGTTACTGGGATACTAGTAGTAGTAGTAATAATAATAATGGGGGAAGAGTGCTTGAATATCACTAATTATGTTATTGGTAGTAATTGTAATAGTAATTGTTAAAATTTTGTAATATAAACTCCCCAAAAATTTTTTTTTTCTAAATTTCCATGTAATTTTTTAATCTGGTACGGGGGTTCTCTTCACTCACTTATTCACGGCAGTAGTGTGGTCAAGGAATGGAGGGGGGGGGGACCCTTCTGATA
>WNWK01035152.1:0-19972 GCA_009830355.1 Cherax destructor | reverse complement strand
TTCACAAATACCAGAAACAGCACCGGTCCTAGGACTGATCCCTATGGAACTCCACTCGTCACAGGCGCCCACTCTGACACCTCGCCACGAACCACGACTCGCTGCTGTCTTCCTGACAGGTATTCCCTGATCCATTGGAGTGCCTTCCCTGTTATCCCTGCCTGGTCCTCCAGCTTTTGCACTAATGTCTTGTGTGGAACTGTGTCAAACGCCTTCTTACAGTCCAAGAAAATGCAATCTACCCACCCCTCTGTCTCTTGTCTTACTGCTGTCACCCTGTCATAGAACTCCAGTAGGTTTGTGACACAGGATTTCCCGTGTGTGTGTGTGTGTGTGTGTGTACTCACCTATTTGTGCTCACCTATTTGTGGTTGCAGGGGTCGAGTCATAGCTCCTGGCCCCGCCTCTTCACTGATTGCTACTAGGTCCTCTCTCTCCCTGCTCCATGAGCTTTATCAAACCTAGTCTTAAAACTATGTATGGTTCCTGCCTCCACTATGTCGCTTTCTAAGCTATTCCACTTCCTGACAACTCTATGACTGAAGAAATACTTCCTAACATCCCTTTGACTCATAGGAGTCTTCAACTTCCAATTGTGACCCCTTGTTTCTGTGTCCCCTCTGTGTGTGTGTGTGTGTGTGTGTGTGTGTGTGTGTGTGTCCTTTTATTCCTTTTTCTCTCTTGTAAATCTTAAGGAAAGATGGTAAAGGGAGATAATGGTGACTGGGAACAATCTGAAGGATCCACAACACCTTAGCAAGCTTACCTGAAGAGGTAATTAGTAGTGTTTGTTCTAATTAGGTGTTGCTCTTACCTCCAGCATTGTTTATCTTTTTTCTCTCATATCTTAAGGAAAACTTGGAAAAACGTTGTGGAAATTCACTGGATAATGATTACTTTGAAAAGTTTGAAAACTCGACAACACATTGAGGGAGATTCTGGTGTGTGTTCTGTTAAATTAATGCTCTTACCTCTTATATTTTCTTTAGTGCCTTTTTTTCCTCTGAAATCGTAATGGAACCTGCTTATATCGGGTAGGTCGTTTTCGGCAGTCAACTTCAATATTTCTCACCTGACCTTCACATCACTATGCTTCCTACTATGGATGTATCCGTTATCCGTATCCGCATCCGCATCCCCGGAACATTCGCACAAATTCTTACATCCGCATCCGTATTGTTTCTAAATGAGACGTCCGCATCCGCGTCCGCATCCGCAATCACGATTAAATAAATACCCGCATCAGCATCCGCATCCGCGCCAAACAAAGCGGATGTGGCGGATATTATAACCTAAATTACAGAACTTGCATATTTGTTTCCCACAAACTTGTTCTTATGCTTTGCAAATTAACATTGTTGGCTTCAAATCTTATAACTTAATGACCTGTGCAGAGAGAGAGAGAGAGAGAGAGAGAGAGAGAGAGAGAGAGAGAGAGAGAGAGAGAGAGAGAGAGAGAGAACATAAGAAAGACCTGCTGCAGTGTTCCGCTTTACGGTCACTCACTCTGAACAACGTCAACATGTAATGGTTGATGTATCTTACGGACAGGATATTACTGTGTGCAGTTGGTATCAGTTCCATAACTAAAGAATGACTTCTGATGTACTTAGGTAACGATGAATGATGTCACTGAGTCTTAGACAACGATGAGTGATGTCACTGAGTAGATAATAAAGAGTGATGTCACTATGAGTCTTAGAAAGTGATCTGTGAGTCTTAGATAAGGATATGTGATATCAATGTGAGTCTTAGATAACGATGTGTGATGTCACTATGGGTTTCATACAACGATGTGTGATGTCACTTATGTTTGAACAAAAAACATAGTATACAGAGCAAAGCTTCACGTATAGGCATGGTGTTGCTCAAAATAAAGCTTATCAGCTTACTTTGATAAAGCTCTATAAACATAAGTTATTAATTATATAATAATAATAACAGTAATCTCATATTTCTACAAGTACATGATACTTGTAGACATTATTGACACACTAAATAAAACACCCAGATACTGCTAGGTGAAAAAGAGCAGGTGAAACTAATATTAATATTATATATATTAAATTATATATAATTATTGTTATTATTATTAGTAGTAGTAGTAGCAACAGCAGTAGTAGTAGTAGTGGTAGTATGTGTAGTATAGGGCAAACGTTTGCGAGCACTGTCAGTCTCAGAGTTATCTCTGAGTTACCAGGTTCATGTGTCCAGGAGTCCATCTGTGTCCCCTCAGATATTCTCCCTTCCCCACTTCCTGTCCTACACTCAGTAATCTTACCTTCCCCAGGTTCATGTGTCCAGGAGTTCATCTGTGTCCCCTCAGATATTCTCCCTTCCGCACTTCCTGTCCTACACTCAGTAATCTTACCTTCCCCAGGTTCATGTGTCCAGGAGTTCATCTGTGTCCCCCCAGATATTCTCCCTTCCCCACTTCCTGTCCTACACTCAGTGAACCTTCCCCAGGTTCATGTGTCCAGGAGTCCATCTGTGTCCCCTCAGATAGTCTCCCTTCCCCACTTCCTGTCCTACACTCAGTAATCTTACCTTCCCCAGGTCCATGTGTCCAGGAGTCCATCTGTGTCCCCTCAGATATTCTCCCTTCCCCACTTCCTGTCCTACACTCAGTGAACCTTCCCCAGGTTCATGTGTCCAGGAGTAAATCTGTCTCCTCAGATATTCTCTCTTTCCCACTTCCTGTCCTACACATAGTGATCTTGCATCTAAGCCTTCCCCAGGTTCATGTGGCCCCTCCAGGAATCCATCCGTGGGCCCCCGGATGTCTTCCCTTCCCCTGATGTTCTGGATTTTTTCGGTATTTTTGATGTCTCACCAAGTCCCACCCCCCAGAGGTCAGCAGTCCCACCCCAGGTCCGTGGTTCCAAGTGTTCATCCATACACTCTTCACCACTTCCCTGAGGTCAGCAGTCCCACCCCAGGTCGTGGTTCAGGATTCACCTTCACCACTTCTGAGGCATGAGTCCCACCCCAGGTCCGTGGTTCCAGGTATCACCCTTCACCACTTCTCTGAGGTCAGCAAGTCCCACCCCAGGTCCGTGGTTCCAGGTATTCACCCTTCACTACTTTCCTGAGGTCAGCAGTCCCACCCAAGGCCTGTGGTTCAAAGAATTTACCCTTCACCACTTCCCTGAGGTCAGCAGTCCCACCCCAGGTCCGTGGTTCCAGGTATTCACCCTTCACCACTTCCCTGAGGTCAGCAGTCCCACCCCAGGTCCGTGGTTCCAGGTATACACCCTTCACCACTTCCCTGAGGTCAGCAGTCCCAACCCAGGTCCATGGTTCCAAGTGTTCATCCATACACCCTTCACCACTTCCCTGAGGTCAGCAGTCCCACCCCAGGTCCGTGGTTTCAAGTGTTCATCCATACACCCTTCACCACTTCCCTGAGGTCAGCAGTCCCACCCCAGGTCCATGGTTCCAAGTGTTCATCCATACACCCTTCACCACTTCCCTGAGGTCAGCGTTTTAGCCACCCTTGAAGCACTGTCCATATATGATATTACTACACAAGTGTATTAATATCAGTATACGAAGGTAGATGTTATTACAGAGGAGGACACGCAGAAAATCTGCGCTCTGTAATAACATCCACCTGGACAGACCCGAACGTCGACTACCTGAGACAAGAGAGATCTCTATCCCAGTTAGCCCACCAAGGAGTGGCCACTCAGTGATAATTTGGAACATATATTTATATTTAATATTGTACCTATGTCAATTATTAGTTTGTTCAATTATTTAGCTGTGTAAGTGTACTTGTGAACGTTTTTATGTGCGTAGATTAGTGTTCAAAGTTCAACACAAGACTAATTATATTAATTGAGCTCCATCACACAAAACTCTTAAGACTCACACAAGTATTTGGGTGTACAACTCACTAGCACACTACACTGAGTTCACACAGTGAGTGTATATCGTCTCATCAAAGACTTCACACAATACACTGTAGAGATACAAACTATCAATGACTAAGTCTTATAACACTAGCATAGTCTACAGTGTTGGGCAAATTCATTCACATCTTAGACTGCATAAGCAACCCTCGCCCTCAAACTGAGTGCTAACATTAAACATACTAAACTAATAACGCCGGTTAAAATATATACATTATTTCAAAACTTTCCTTTAAGGAAATTCTTCTCAATGTAAACATATTTGTGCAAAATGTCTTTATTCAGGTGCATATTACAATTGATGTTTCATAAGATCCTTTAACGAGTGAACAGAAGTGTCATTCTCTGTTTATAATCGTCAAATGTTTACGTACTGTTGAAACTACTTTAGCAGTGTTGTAGAATAATAGTATCTAAGTTTCAATTACATCTATTAGTAAACATTACTCTTCGCAAGTCTAGTTTTTGTGTCACACTTTGCTTCTAATACACTTCAACAACTGCCAGCACAGTGTTAGAATTGTAAAATATTTTGTAAACAATGTAAACAGTAGATGTTTGTGTATTGTCTGCTGAGTATACCAGGAAATATGTATATCAGAACTGTGATTTACATAGTGATGTGAAAGACAGAGTTTAAGTAATGAAGAACACAGACTAAAAAGGGAAGGGGATGTATGGATTAACAAAACTTAACACCAGTTAAACATAAGAAGCGCATTGTTGCAAAATAATGTAATTTTGGTGAACGTTTTGCACTATTATATTGCTGTACAGCAATGTAATAGTGCATGAAACATCAGTATAGGAGTCAAACATTGACTCGAATTTGCCAGGTTGATGGATAGACTGATAAAATATTTTTTGTCCACTCGAGACTACCATGAGATATTATTCATGGAGAGATATTATTTTTGTGAGTGATATGTATTGTTATTTGTATTAAAATCATATAGAGGAGATAAGTGTGGATGAGAGTGGGATGTGGATTCTGAGAATTGTTAAGTGAATGTTTTGGGAATTTTGAGTTGACATAATTGTTGTGGGAGACATTAATGACAATATGGGAGAAACTGTTGTTTAAGGTGTCATAGGAAAATACAGCAACATAAAAGAACTGTAACGTGCAACAACAGTTCAGTGACAAATAAAACAGAGCAATGTAAGCCACAAGTGCAGTTAACAACAACACGAGAACTTACCGTAAACACACAAACACACGCGAGAACTGTACCGTAAAACACAGACAATAAACAACACGCGAGAACTGTACCGTAAAACACAAGAACAAAACAACACACGCGAGAACTGTACCGTAAAACACAAGAACAAAACAACACACGCGAGAACTGTACCGTAAAACACAAGAACAATACAACAACACGCGAGAACTCTACCGTAAAACACAAGAACAAAACAACACGCGAGAACTGTACCGTAAAACACAAGAACAATACAACAACACGCGAGAACTGTACCGTAAAACACAAGAACAAAACAACAACACGCGAGAACTGTACCGTAAAACACAAGAACAATACAACAACACGCGAGAACTGTACCGTAAAACACAAGAACAAAACAACAACACGCGAGAACTGTACCGTAAAACACAAGAACAATACAACAACACGTGAGAACTGTACCGTAAAACACAAGAACAAAACAATAACACAAGAGAACTGTATCGTAAAACACAAGAACAAAACAACACCAAGCGAGAACTATATCGTAAAACACAAGAACAAAACAACAACACGCGAGAACTGTACCGTAAAACACAAGAACAAAACAACAACACAAGAGAACTGTATCGTAAAACACAAGAACAAAACAACACCACGCGAGAACTGTATCGTAAAACACAAGAACAAAACAACACCACGCGAGAACTGTATCGTAAAACACAAGAACAAAACAACAACACGCGAGAACTGTATCGTAAAACACAAGAACAAAACAACAACACGCGAGAACTGTACCGTAAAACACAAGAACAAAACAACACCACGCGAGAACTGTATCGTAAAACACAAGAACAATACAACAACACGCGAGAACTGTACCGTAAAACACAAGAACAAAACAACAACACAAGAGAACTGTACCGTAAAACACAAGAACAATACAACAACACGCGAGAACTGTATCGTAAAACACAAGAACAATACAACAACACGCGAGAACTGTACCGTAAAACACAAGAACAATACAACAACACGCGAGAACTGTACCGTAAAACACAAGAACAATACAACAACACGCGAGAACTGTACCGTAAAACACAAGAACAATACAACAACACGCGAGAACTGTACCGTAAAACACAAGAACAATAGAACAACACGCGAGAACTGTACCGTAAAACACAAGAACAAAACAACAACACGCGAGAACTGTACCGTAAAACACAAGAACAATACAACAACACGCGAGAACTGTACCGTAAAACACAAGAACAATACAACAACACGCGAGAACTGTACCGTAAAACACAAGAACAATATAACAACACGCGAGAACTGTACCGTAAAACACAAGAACAATACAGCAACACGCGAGAACTGTACCGTAAATCACAAGAACAATACAGTAACATAGACCAGAACAGCAACACTCAAGTATCGTACAACAATATACAATAACAACCGAGTAAACACTGGAACAGAAGGTTAACATACTAGTAAATAAAGATCAGTGAACAAGACATTAAGAAGACCTGCCAACCAAGTTATTAGATTGTCGCTGAAATTCCTTTTGTCAGGAGGTTGAGTCTCGCAGCTTGAAGATTCTATTTTCTTCACACAGTTTTATTGTTTTATTTGAGTGTATGAGTGTCTGGTTACGAGTGTTTTCTCATAATATACAAGATGTCAGAGAAGTGAAGATGTGAAAAAAGTGAGAGGGACGTATTTAATATTTTTTTCCTAGCAACTCTTTACCTTTCGTAAGATAATTTACAAGCGTCTACTTTGCTTTATCTAATACAAGTGTAGATTTTTGCCTTCCATAATTAAGCGGTTGTAGAGGTGAACGTATTTATCAGGTCGTTATCTTAAAGAAACAGAGTCTCAAAACTCCAGACCGTCGCGTAAGCCACTGGGCCAGCTAGCTTCAATAAGATTCATCCAACTAGGTATATTTCTACACCATGTTGACGGCTTTGAGGGGGACTTGAGCTAGAGTTCGTCACGGCTATGACCTATATGAGACAAGGACCTTGCAGCGTTGATGCAAGTTTGTCTAGTTGGAAGGTCACATTAAATGGTTCTCCGATGTTAGAGATAAGTTTTGATGGTATTGACTTTTCAGATATTGACTGAAGTTATGAGATGTAGAAGTTAGCATACACGGATAATGTGAAATCTAACAATTGTAGCGAAAGCAACGAGTTGTACATCGCTTACGTCAGCAACTAAGAATGGAATAAAAAAAAAGTATGAAAGTTGGCCTACAAGTACTTTACGGACCGTAAAGTACTTGTAGGCCAACTTTCATACTTTTTTTTTATTCCAAACCGTGAACAGAATAGTAGTGGTAGTTACATAGTAGTAGTGGTAGTTACATAGTAGTAGTGGTAGTTACATAGTAGTAGTGGTAGTTACATAGTAGTAGTGGTAGTTACATAGGACACAAGTATTACAGCAAGTTCGTTTTGCTTTCTATATAACAGCAGTCATTCACACCTGCTATATAACAGCAGTCATTCACACCTGCTATATAACAGCAGTCATTCACACCTGCTATATAACAGCAGTCATTCACACCTGCTTGCTTGAAACATAGAAACAAGTTTATATTGTGTTGTAATGGCACTGGCCTCATGAAGTGCCGTGTAAACGCATAGTGCCAGCGCAGTCAGGACTCCACGAAGGGCCACATTTTCTGTGTAACCGAGACTCTGGGAACTGACATTGTTGCTACAAAGACAACACAGGATGTAAAAATTTTCACAACTCGTCTGCTAAGGATGAATCAAAAGTTACACCAGGAAAAGATACATGGCGTGAATAACATCTTATCTCGTAAACTGTCAACGGGGGACAAGAAATTCAGGTGTTAAAACGAGACACGAAGGAGGAAATGATCGTTGTCATGATCATTTAACAATGACCAATCAAATTCCAGCATTATAGAAGAGCATAGAGGAAGAGCTATAAAGGATCCAATATTGTTTCAGGGATTTTTCATGACAAGGATCTATGTACAAGGATCTATATAAGACAAGGACCTATATAAGACAAGGACCTATATAAGACAAGGACCTATATAAGACAAGGACCTATATAAGACAAGGACCTATATATGACAAGGACCTATATAAGACAAGGACCTATATAAGACAAGGACCTATATATGACAAGGACCTATATAAGACAATGACCTATATAAGACAAGGACCTATATAAGACAAGGACCTATATAAGACAAGGACCTATATAAGACAAGGACCTATATAAGACAAGGACCTATATAAGACAAGGACCTATATAAGACAAGGACCCATATAAGACAAGGACCTATATAAGACAAGCACCTATATATGACAAGGACCTATATATGACAAGGACCTATATAAGACAAGGACCTATATAAGACAAGGACCTATATAAGACAAGGACCTATATAAGACTTAGACCTATATAAGACAACGACCTATATATGACAAGGACCTATATAAGACAAGGACCTATATAGGACAAGGTCCTATATAAGACAAGGACATATATAAGACAAGGACCTATACAAGACAAGGACCTATATAAGACAAGGACCTATATAAGACAAGGACCTATATAAGACAAGGACATATATAAGATAAGGACCTATATAAGACAAGGACCTATATAAGACAAGGACCTATATAAGACAAGGACCTATATAAGACAAGGACCTATATATGACAAGGACCTATATAAGACAAGGACCTATATAAGACAAGGACCTATATAAGACAAGGACCAATATAAGACAAGGACCTATATAAGACAAGGACCTATATAAGACAAGGACCTATATAAGACAAGGACCTATATAAGACAAGGACCTATATAAGACAAGGACCTATATAAGATAAGGACCTATATAAGACAAGAACCTATATAAGACAAGGACCTATATAAGACAAGGACCTATATAAGACAAAGACCTATATAAGACAAGGACCTATATATGACAAGGACCTATATAAGACAAGGACCTATATAAGACAAGGACCTATATAAGACAAGGACCCATATAAGACAAGGACCTATATAAGACAAGCACCTATATATGACAAGGACCTATATATGACAAGGACCTATATAAGACAAGGACCTATATTAGACAAGGACCTATATAAGACAAGGACCTATATAAGACAAGGACCTATATAAGACAAGGACCTATATAAGACAATGACCTATATATGACAAGGACCTATATAAGACAAGGACCTATATAAGACAAGGACCTATATAAGACAAGGACCTATATAAGACAAGGACCTATATAAGACAAGGACCTATATAAGACAAGGACCTATATAAGACAAGGACCTATATAAGACAAGGACCTATATAAGACAAGGACCTATATAAGACAAGGACCTATATATGACAAGGACCAATATAAGACAAGGACCTATATAAGACTTAGACCTATATAAGACAAGGACCTATATACAGGACCATAAGACAGGCCCTATATAAGACAAGGACCTATATAAGACAAGGACCTATATAAGACAAGGACCTATATAAGACAAGGACCTATATAAGACAAGGACCTATACAAGACAAGGACCTATATAAGCAAGGACCTATATAAGACAAGGACCTATATAAGACAAGGACCTATATAAGACAAGGGCCTATATATGACAAGGACCTATATAAGACAAGGACCTATATAAGACAAGGACCTATATAAGACAAGGACCTATATAAGACAAGGACCTATATAAGACAAGGACCTATATAAGACAAGGACCTATATAAGACAAGGACCTATATAAGACAAGGACCTATATAAGACAAGGACCTATATAAGACAAGAAGAGGCTCCCCGAGAGAGTTGCTGAGACCCTCCCCAGAGAAAAGGATGAACATTAAAAATGAATGATAAATGGGAAGGCGTGGGTAAGAAAGAAATTAGAATTTTTACATGAAACATAGATAACCAGCGTGAAGGGGAATATAAAAAGAGAAGATTATGTAGCACACCCATAAACAGACTTGGGATGCAGTATAACAAAGTGAAGTACAAACTGAAAATCAAAGTGTTAGTGGCAAGTCTCGTCGGGATAAAGGATAATGTGATAGTCATAAAACACAGCTAGAGAAAGGAATTCCGGCTATTAAACGTAATTTAGATTCTTGTAAACTAAAACATAATGGGGGAGCTATGCCATAATTCCTTTGTATTTTCTCATATTCAATGTAATATCGCCAGATAGTGGCTATCAGCTACGGTGTCTGGGGCAGCGGTAAATTAGTAATATGGGAATCGTGGGTAACCATAGGAGGAGGATGTAGGGGGTTAATGGAGGGTGAGGTAAGAGGAGGTTGATCTACCTCCATCATTGGCGTTCTCTCTCCAAATAAAAGTCGATATAGCGTAAATTCTCTCTAGTCAAGGCAGTGACAAGTAGTGTGACCCATGTAGTAGAAGACGTAGATGGAGCTGAGAGTGGCGAAACATCGGCACTTTACAAAATGGGAAGAGATGGAGAGGAATTGTCTTATGATATAAAAGAATCGGCTTTCTGGACAGTGACAGTGGTAGATGATGTGGGGGAGGGGTTCCAAAACTGTCACAGATGCAAGATGAATCATAGGAAAAGTTAATCACGAAGGAGAAATAGTTTGGTATGGAGACTTGGTAACTGCTGGATTATAGTCATTGAGGTTCTGAAGGAAGTGTCAAAGATCGCGAAGATGTAGCAACATTAGAGGTGAGACTTCATAAGGATTGAAAATAGTGGTTACTGGCATCGTTCAATTCTGGAGGAGAGTCGTGGCAGCCTCTCTTGGAGAGACAGTTGACCCGTTGATGGCCAGTCTTGGAGAGACAGTTGACCCGTTGATGGCCAGTCTTGGAGAGACAGTTGACCCGCTGATGGCCAGTCTTGGAGAGACAGTTGACCCGCTGATGGCCAGTCTTGGAGAGACAGTTGACCCGCTGATGGCCAGTCTTGGAGAGACAGTTGACCCGTTGATGGCCAGTCTTGGAGAGACAGTTGACCCGTTGATGGCCAGTCTTGGAGAGACAGTTGACCCGCTGATGGCCAGTCTTGGAGAGACAGTTGACCCGCTGATGGCCAGTCTTGGAGAGACAGTTGACCCGTTGATGGCCAGTCTTGGAGAGACAGTTGACCCGTTGATGGCCAGTCTTGGAGAGACAGTTGACCCGCTGATGGCCAGTCTTGGAGAGACAGTTGACCCGCTGATGGCCAGTCTTGGAGAGACAGTTGCCCCTCTGATGGCCAGTCTTGTATGTCCAGTACTTGTATGAGGCTGCGTCATACTTCCTGGTACACTCTGTACTAAAGAGTTAGTCAGGTGGGAAGATGTGAGAGAGAACTGAGTTATACTAGGCTCAGAAACTTCTGCCTGAGTTGCTCTCTTTTCTACGTCATCCCTTAGCGACATATTTCCTAGTTGTGACTCCATGCTCTCTGAATCTGATTCTGAATCAGAACTCTCTGCATGATCAGGAAACAACATATCACTAATTAATGCTCTGACAGTTACTGCGGTGTAACTACGGTTGTACGTCACACCCAGATACTTGGCTACCAGCCAACAAGTCTGAAGCTTTAAAGTACGTAACTTAGACAAAGTCAGAGTATTAATTAACTTTTTCACTTTCGCATACATCACAAAAATAAGTACAATATGAGAGAGTGATTATGGGAAGCTAGAATCCTAATGTAGAAATTTACTTTACAAGTTATACCAGTGTTGATTGTCTTAGAGCTGGAGCTCATTAATAGTATTTCCATCTCCTTGGATCAAGAGACTCGGGGCGGTACATACATCCACCTATGATGTTGTACAAGACCAAACTCTTAGTCTTCAGATTAAGAAATTACTCAAAGTGTTTGACCATAGAGCTAATAGTATGGCAAAATGGACAATTCCTCCAAAACCTTGGATCAAGAACCTCCCGGACAGGCCCCCCATTTGTTACAAAAAGACACTATATCTATTAGTAATAGACATCTCCAGTGAACACTAGAAAGGATAGCCCTTCTAGCATCCAGCCTGTTACTGGGCTTTTGCAACAAAGTCAGTATCCTGGTCCAGTTATCCGATATATTCAATAAGCTCCAAGAGAATTACAACTGGTAGGTTACTAACAAAAGAAATATATTTAAAAGATTTATTATCAAAGTGAGTGTCTAGGGTTTCAAAGTAAATAAATGTACATATGATCAGGATGTTCATTAAGTTATGAATTAGGAGGTTAATTAATAGGTTAGCTCCTACACTGCTCTCGTATACCCTAAGGCTGTACTGAGGGCACATATATCCAAATGACTCTGAAGTACCATCAGGTATAATGTCAGTAATTACAATAATGTAGATATATGCAAATAAGAATATATGTGTGTATGAGTGAGCTCCAGGTAACTCTAAGACTCGACTCAACCAGTGTTCGACTGAACTTCTCATAATCTAGCTTCTCTAAGAAACTGACAATCAGAACAGCTGATTGACCAGTAAAATTACCAATTCGCAGAACAGCAATATAACAAGCAACAGCAACACAGCGTCAGGAACCAGGAGATAGAAAATCGACCCTAACTGGGGACCATCAATAGATCCTCCAAAATAGTTACAAAACTCCCTTACTACTGAATCCAAGTTCAGCATAAACAATCCCAGACTGTGACAGTGCATAGATGCCTTATCGAATTAGGTCAGGAGCTGTAGCTTGAGACCTGAGTTATCTCAGAGTGTCAATGTGACACACAACCCAGAAAAACGTCGAAAATCACTGTCTAGTCTATCCTCTGTGAACAGAGTTACACAGAGTCCTGAGAAGTATGTTTTGTCTCACCACCGAATACATACTCTACCCAAACAGTCTAAACGGCGAGAAAACAAGTAGAGAAAGGAGCGAGGTGTTGACTCAACGATGTCCAGCTGCGTAGTGCTCTGGAGCAAGGAGAAGCAGCCACCCACCTCAGGTGGAATCACGTGACTGCGTCCCAGCAACTAGACGCCGGCAGCATAACAAGCGAAATGTCATAAGCGGTAGTTTGCCAACTCCCGGACAGCTACAACACACTTGAGCACAATAAATAATGTTACATCCTACCTATTACAATAGCTAACTCAAATAATAATATAAAGCAAGATATTAACGATTTAGCTATTATCGAAAATATCAACAATATAAAATTATAAGAAAAGGAAAATATACATTAAAATTTCATATTAAACATTGGGGCCCATTCTGGGGTCGCAATAACCACCAATTCATCACCACCAATCCATCACCCTCATCACCAGTCCATCGCCCTCACCACCAGACCATCCCCCTCACCGCCAGTCCATCACCCTCACCACCAGTCCATCATCCTCACCACCAGTCCATCATCCTCACCACCAGTCCATCACCCACACCAGCAGTCCATCACCCTCACCACCAGTTCATCACCATCACCACCAGTCCATCACCCTCACCACCAGTCCATCAACCTTACCTCCAGTTCATCACTCACACCACCAGTCCATCACCCTCACCACAAGTCCATCACCCTCACCACCAGTCCATCACCTTCACCACCAGTCCATCACCCTCACCACCAGTTCATCACCCTCACCACCAGTCCATCACCCTCTCCACCAGTTCATAAACCACACCACCAGTCTATCACCCTCACCACCAATCCATCACCATCACCACCAGTCCATCACCCACACCACCAGTTCATCACCCTCACCACCAGTCCATCACCGTCACCACCAGTCCATCACCGTCACCACCAGTCCATCAATCTCACCACCAATCCAACACTTTCACCACCAGTCCATCGTCATCACCACCAGTACATCACCCTCACCACCGATCCATCACCCTCACCACAAGTCAAACACCGTCACCACCTGTCCATCACCGTCACCACCTGTCCATCACCGTCACCACCTGTCCATCACCGTCACCACCAGTCCAACACCCTCACCACTGGATCATCACCATCACCCTCACCACCAGTCCGTCACCCTCACCACCAGTTCATTACCTTCACCACCATTACATTGCCCTCACTACCAATCCATCACCTTCACCACCAATCCATCACCTTCACCACCAATCCATCACCCTCACAACCAATCCATCTCCCTCACCACCAGTCCATCACCTCCACTAGTTCATCACGCTCACCACCAGGCTATCGCCCTCACCACCAATCCATCATCCTCACCGCCAGTCCATCACCTTCACCACCAATTCATTATCCTCACCACCAGTCCATCACCCTCACCACAAGTCACACACCGTCATCACCTGTCCATGACCGTCACCACCAGTCCATCACCGTCACCACCAGTCCATCGCCCTCACCACAAGTCCATCACGCTCACCACAAGTCAAACACCGTCACCACCTGTCCATCAACCTCACCACCAATCCAACACCCTCACCACAAGTCCTTCACCCTCACCACCAGTCCTTCACCCTCACCACCAGTCCTTCACTCTCTCCAGCAGCCCATTGCCTTTCTCATAGTGTCTCTGGGTCCCGTTTGTACATGGCCATTGTCTCCCTCATTATTTCCTGTAGCTTTTGGTGGCAAGGTCGTGCCTCTGCATGGGACTTATCCCCTTCTCTGCCTTCTCTCCCCTCCCTTGCTGCTATCCCTGCTCCCAGCTGCCCTTCACCTTCATTCCTCTTCCCTGCTTGATGGGCTGATAGGGCTTTAGTGTAAATCGTGTCTCCTTCCTTTCCGTAACTCGCTTCAGCCTATTTACCTCATATTCAAGGGCCCTTATCCTCGCTTGTGTGGCTTTGGATTGTGACTCACATGTCTTCCTCTCCGTCTCCATCCTCTTCTCCATTTCCTCAGAAAACTCACCGAGTTTTCCCTCCCACTCTTGTTCCATCCTTTTACATTGCTCCTCCATCCATTCTTCCTTACCATTCTCCTTTTGGGCTTGAGTCATGCATTGACGTGTGTGCGCATTATGCGAGTGTGCGTGCGTGCGTGTGTGTACTCACCTATTTGTACTCACCTATTTGTGGTTGCAGGGGTCAAGTCATAGCTCCTGGATCCGCCTCCTCACTGATTGCTACTAGGTCATCTCTCTCCCTGCTCCATGAGCTTTATCAAACCTCGTCTTAAAACAATGTATGGTTCCTGCCTCCACTACGTCACTTTCTAGGCTATTCTACTTCCTGACAACTCTATGACTGAAGAAATACTTCCTAACATCCCTTTGACTCATAGGAGTCTTCAACTTCCAACTGTGACCCCTTGTTTCTGTGTCCCCTCTCTGGAACATCTTGTCTCTGTCCACCTTATATATTCCTCGCAGTATTTTATATGTCATTATCATGTCTCCTCTAACCCTCCTGTCCTCTAGTGTCGTCAGGCCGATTTCCCTTAACCTTTCTTCGTTGGACAATCCCCTTAGCTCTGGGACTAGTCTTGTTGCAAACCTCTGCACTTTCTCTAATTTCCTGACGTGCTTGACCAGGTGTGGGTTCCAAACTGGTGCTGCATACTCCAGTATGGGCCTGACGTATATGGTGTACAGAGTCTTGAACGATTCCTTAGTGAGGTATTGGAACGCTATTCTTAGGTTTGCCAGCCGCCCGTATACTGCAGCAGTTATCTGATTGATGTGTGCCTCAGGAGATGTGCTCGGTATTATACTCACTCCAAGATCTTTTTCGTTGAGTGAGGTTTGCAGTCTTTGTCCACCTAGATTATACTCTGTCTGCGGTCTTCTCTGCCCTTCCCCGATCTTCATGACTTTACATTTGCCAGGGTTAAATTCAAGGAGCCATTTACTGGATCATGCTTGTAGCCTGTCTAGGTCTCTTTGTAGTCCTACCTGATCCTCAACTGATTTATTTTTTCTCATTAACTTCACATCATCTGCAAAGAGGGACACTTCTGAGTCTATCCCTTCCGTTATGTCATTCACATATACCAAAAACAGTACTGGTCCTAGGACTGACCCCTGTGGAACCCCGCTCGTCACAGGTGCCCACTCTGACACCTCGTCACGTACCATGACTCGTTGTTGCCTCCCTGTCAGATATTCTCTGATCCATTGCAGTGCCTTTCCTGTTACGTGTGCTTGATCCTCTAGCTTTTGCATTAACCTCTTGTGAGGAACTGTGTCGAACGCCTTCTTGCAGTCCAAGAAAATGCAGTCTATCCACCCCTCTCTCTCGTGTCTTACTTCTGTTACCTTGTCATAAAACTCCAGTAGGTTTGTGACACAGGATTTTCCTTCCCTGAAACCGTGCTGGTTGTCGTTTATATGCTTGTGTCTTTCTAGGTGCTCCACCACTCTCCTCCTGATGATCTTCTCCATAACTTTGCATACTATACACGTCAGTGACACAGGTCTGTAGTTTAATGCCTCGTGTCTGTCTCCTTTCTTAAAAATTGGGACTACATTTGCCATCTTCCACGCCTCAGGTAGTTGCCCAGTTTCAATGGATGTGTTGAAGATTTGTGTTAGTGGCACACACAACATCTCTGCTCTCTCTCTAAAGACCCACGGAGAAATGTTGTCCGGTCCCACCGCTTTTGAGGTATCGAGTTCACATAGCAGCTTCTTCACCTCCCACTGAACGTCTTGTAGGAAGTTCCTCATGCCTGTGTAGTCCCCCCTTTTGTAGTTTCGTTTCTCCCTTCCTATTCCTGCTTCCCTCTCCACTTGTAGCTTAACTATATAATCAAAACGCAGAACCAAATGATCACTAGCTCCAAGGGGCCTTTCATACGTGATATCCTCGATGTCCGAACTACTCAAGGTAAATACTAGGTCCAGTCTTGCTGGATCATCCCCACCTCTCTCTCTCTCTGGTAGTGTCTCTAACATGTTGATGCATGAGGTTTTCCAGTACCACGTCCATCATCTTGGCTCTCCATGATTCAGGACCCCTGTGGGGCTTCAGGTTTTCCCAATCAATCTCCTTGTGATTGAAATCACCCATAACTAGTAACTTTGCTCTCCCCATGTGGGCTCTTCTGGCTACCTCGGCTAGTGTGTCTACCAGTGCTCTGTTGCTCTCGTCGTATTCTTCTCTTGGCCTCCTGCAGTTCTGTGGCGGGTTGTACATTACAGCAATTACCACCTTATGGCCCTCAGACTGAATTGTTCCTACTATGTAGTCCGGTTTGCCCATTCCATCCATTCCTTCCACTTCCTCAAATCCCCACCTGTTCTTAATGAGCAGTGCAACTCCTCCTCCCCCTCTGCTCCCTCTATCTTTCCTGAGGATTTGTTATCCGGGTGGAAAGATTGCATCTGTTATCATCCTGGTGAGTTTCGTTTCTGTGAGTGCTATTATGTCTGGGGATGTCTCCTTTATTCTTTCATGCCACTCCTCACATTTATTTGTTATACCATCTGCATTTGTATACCAAACCTTCAACTTCTTTTCTAAAACCCTAGTCTGATGGGTACGTTGGGGTTGGGAAAGTGGGAGATCTGATGGGGAACTTTGGGTGGTTGGTGTGAAGGTGGAGTTTGTAATGAGGTGGGTGGAATCATTGGGTATGGCATGTGTGTTTTGGGTTAGATTGTTTGGTTGCATTGGGGTTGTCCAGGTTGGGGGACATCTGAAGGTGGTTGTATTAGAGCTTCCTCCTGAGTCTGGGTTCTCCTGTCCATCTCTCTTTCCTCCTTTTGTCTCTGTACCCTCTCTTTCAGTTTCTGTCTTTCTTCCCATGTTCTGTCGCGGTCGAGATACACCCTCTGGTACTCTGACATATACCTTAGTCTTGCTTTCTCCTGCAGGATCCTGTTTCGAGTCACTTCTGCTTTGAAAATCACTTTGACTGGCCGGATTCTTCCTCTTGCAAACCCCCCTATTCTCAGAAAATTTGCCAGCTGGATCATGTCATCTTCTCCTATTGCTTTCATGATGTTTTCAATCGCATTTTTCTTCCCTTGTCTTCTTGCTTCGTAAGTTTCCCCTTCAGCTTCCTGGAGCCCATAAACAAAGACTGATCTCTCTCTTTCATTCTCCCACTGCCTATCCCTATGTAACCCCTGATTCGATTTAGTTGCCTCCATTGCAGCTTTCCTTTCTTCAGTCTCTTCACTGTCTGTTATCCCTTGGCCCAGTGGCCTGTCGCTTTCCCTTCTTAACTTTCCCTGTGCACTGCTGTGGTCTGTTAGGGCTTCTACGTATAGCTTAGCTCTCCCTTTTACTACACTCCCCTCGATTGTTCCTGATGTGATCCTCTCTTTTTCTCGGGCTCCACGATGGTCTGATAGGGCCTCTGCATACAGTTTCCCTCCGTTCTCTACAGTCCTCTTCTTTGTGACTGAGGTAGCAGTTTCTGATACCAAGTCCACATTGCTTTTTGGTTCTTTAGGCTGTTTCAAATTTTTCAGTTCCTCTTCTAATCTCTGTATCTTAGCCTCTGCTGTTGTGACTTGCTTCTCCCACTTCCTGCTTTCTGCAGCTATCCTCTCCTCCATTTTCATGCTAAGCTCCTCTAGCTTCCTTCCCCACTCATGTTCCCTTTTCATGAGCTCTGCTGCCCAATCTTCCTTTGCAGACTCATCCTCCAGTCCCCTAGTTTTCCGTCCTGCTGTGTGTGTGTGTGTGTGTGAGGGGGCAGGACAGAGTGATAGAGAGGTGGAGAGAGAGAGAGGGGGGGTAGAGACACAGGACCTTAATGGTAAAACCAAGACACAGGCCCTTAATGGTAAGACCAAAACACAGGGTCTTAATGGTAAGACCAAGACACAGGGTCTTAATGGTAAAACCAAGACACAGGGTCTTAATGGTAAGACCAAGACACAGGGTCTTAATGGTAAAACCAAGACACAGGACCTTAAACTGCTAACTCCCATGGTCGGAAAGATTTCCTATGCTCATGTTAAAAATAATGTTGACCTTTCAGAGAGGCTCCAGAAGTTAAATGTATCACATGACTTTTCTCATGTGAGTTTTGATGTCACACATTGTTTACTAGAGTCCCTGTCCCTGATTTGCTTACGTATCTACAAGAGGAACTGAAAGCTTCTCCATAACCCACTAACATAATTATTGAACTTATTAAGCTTTTCGTGACGGACTAGAAGTTTGTATTTGAAGATAGACACTGCTCAAAAACAAGCCATTGCCATTACTCAGCAGCTAGTATATGGGATTCTATGAAACTAGAACCTTTAAAGATCCTCCCTAGTAAAGCAAAGTGGTTCAGATACGTAGACGATGTTCTGTGTCTGCGGCCTAGATATCGCGATAATAATGAGTTCCTTCCTAGACTCAATGATTTAGAACCCTCAGTTAAGTGGACAAGAAAGCATGAAGCAGACAAATTGCCTTTCCTAGATGTTCTATTCCATCGTGGTCACAGAAAATATAAATTTTCAGAATAAAGGAAGTCAACTAATGTGTCATTATACATTCATTATTATTCCAACCATGACTCTAGGTTTAAAAGGAGTATCTTCCTTACAATGTTCTTGAGACCTTTACATATTTGTAGCCCAGAATATTAGGATGATGAAATTAATAAGTTATTCAAAATAGCCACTAAAGTGAGATATTCCAGGGATTTTATTGAGAAGGCGTTATTGGCAGCCAAGAAGACTTCCTACAGGACTGAACCTAAGGAAGTGCCTTCCAGGAAAAATATACTGTTTTTACCTCATTAATGTCATCATTCTAATATTCTGGGCTACAAATATGTAAAGGTCTCAAGAACATTGTGAGGAAGATACTCCTTTAAACCTAGAGTCATGGTTGGAATAATAATGAATGTATAATGACACATTAGTTGACTTCCTTATTCTGAAAATTTAAATTTTCTGTGACACGATGAAATAGAACATCTATGAAAGGCAATTATATATATATAT
>WNWK01035151.1:0-19972 GCA_009830355.1 Cherax destructor | reverse complement strand
AGAAATGAGGCCTGTGTTTTTATCACAACAACCATATAAGATTAAAGAGTCGTAAGAGGACAGCAAGAGCAGACTGATGTAAATGCTGTAGCATATGAATATGTATGCCGTCTGGTCCAGCTGCCGATGATCGGCAAGCAGAGTGTGTTGCCTCCAGTTCTTGAAGGGTAAAAGGCACATTATAAGATTCTTCTCTGAAAGAAGAAAAATCTAAGGGCTTTAACTTGCTGGCAGACTTTGAAGAAAGGAACGAGGGACATAGATGGAGCCCCTGAGAAATGCAGACCAGATGATTACCAATTTCAGTGGCAATGGCAAGAGGGTGTGCTATATCGACACCGGCAACCCGAAGAATAGGAGCCGGGTCGGGGGAGAATTTACCACTCAATTTCGGCACTTTCTTCCAGACTGCACTCATCGAGGAAGCCGAAGTGACGGTGAAAACGTAATCCCACCAGCAAGTGCGTTTAGCGTCGCGGATGACACGTCGAGCCATTGCTCTCTTCTGCTTAAAATCAAGGAGTCTCTCTGTGGTTCTATTATACCGGTACCTGCCCCATGCAGTGCATTTCAAACGTCCTGCCCGAGCACAAGCGGGAAACCACCAAGACACACACACTTCTGAGAATGCTTGCCCGAAGTTTGGGGGATAGAATGTGAAGCTGCGAGTAAGATGGAGGACGAGAAGAGATGTAAAACCTCATCAATGGAGGACGAGGAAGGAGCCTCATGAAAGGCAGTACGATGTGTGTAAAGGTCCCATTTCGCCCGGTCAATTGCCAGTGTGGGTTATGAGAAGGTGGAGAATACGAAGGGGACATGAGGACGATTGGAAAGTGATCGCTGTCATGCAAGTCCGGGAGGACAGACCAGGTAAAGTCAAGGACAGTTGAGGAAGAGCAGATGGAGAGATCGATGCAAGAGAAAGAATGAGTTCAAGGATCAAAATGGGTGGGAGTACCTGTATTTAAAACATGGAGGGGGAGAAAAGCAAGAAATGCCACCAACTGAACTCCACGGGAGTCACAGTGCAACCCCCCAAAGAAAGTGGTGTGCGTTAAAATCGCCAAGTAACAGAAGGGGTGGCGGAAAGGAAGAAACCAGAAAATCAACATCTGGGATAGACAATGCCCGAGAGGGGAAGAAATATAAAGAACAGAGTGTATACAACTTATTCAAGTGGATACGGACTATGGTGTAATGTAGAGAAGAATGAACATAGAGCTGACGGTATGGAATACCAGTGCGCATAAGAAAAGCACTTTTGTTAAAGGTTCCATCGGAAAAAGGATCCGATGAATATAACAAATCATAGGATGGATAACAGTGGATTGTAATTTGGGTTCTTGTAAACAGACTCCAACAGGGCAAAACTGGGAGAGCAACACCTGAAGCTCACCTCGGTTACCCCTGAGGCCTCGGATATTCCACTGCAAATAAGCCATGATTTACGAAGAGAAAGATACAAGTCGAAGTTAGAGGTATCTATGGACTAGGGTTAGAAAAGTCCACGTGTGGAGTGGGGCGCTGTGAAGGAACGAGGGGTGTAGATGGAGAAGAGAGAGGAGGAGGAACCGGAGATGGAGTGGTGTCCATCAATGGTTCAGTCTCTGCAATAAATCCTGCGATAGCTTCCAGCGTTTCGGAAGTCAAAGATGCAGGATGTGGGACCACATTAGAGATGAAAGGAGGAGGAGGGTGAGTAACAATCTGGGAGACTATAGATGGTACTAAAGTAGAGGGCGAGGAGATGAAAGAGGAGACTGTCGAAGGAGCTTGGGAGAGGACAAGAGTGGAAGCGACCTGGGGGGGGCAGTCAAGGAAGAAACTTGGGAGGGGATGGGGGATGAAGATATTGAACGAGGAGGAGGATGAACCTCCACACTTGTTATAGAACTAGTCGGAGGTAAAGAACCCGGCAATGGGGATTTTTTGCCGGACTTATGAGAAGAAGGGGGGCGGTGAGGATTGGGTGGTGGACGAGGGCGTGTAGACACAGAATTGTGCAAGTGAGCCAAGAACAGCAGGCATGGAATTTCTGGGAAAACAGATGGGACATGCAACTTTGACCACCCCAGAAAATGCCTTGCCCTTATGACAACAGGAAAATGTAACCTCCCTTTCTGTAAGCTTTTCCACCCTGAAATGTGTCACTCAGTTCAGGAAAGACAGTGCTATAACCTATATTGCCAGGCACACCACTTAAAGGGTACAAGACGACACAGAACATCCAGACCATGGGAAAACCTGGGTAGCCAAAGCCACTCCAGAGAGAGAGGTTTTTTAGTGCCAGGAAGGAAAAAAAGCTGGCAGGAAATGACAAATTGTACACCAACTGCAATCATTTCTGGAGTGGAACCACAGTCAATGGCCTCCACTCCAGAACAACAGATATTAGTGCCAGGAAAAAAAGACCATCCCCATGAGACATGAGACAGGAACACACCCACCAATGGGGAACACAGTTACTAAAAACCAGGGCAAACGGAAACCAGGCCTATGTGAATATTATGCACTTGGTATCTGCAGGCATGGAAAATCTGGGAAATCAGATGGGACATGTAATTATGATCACCCAGAAAATGCCGTTCCCATATGAAAACAGGCAAATGCAACCTCCCGTCCTGTAAGTTTTTCCACCCTGAAATGTGCCACACATCAATTCAGGAAAGACAGTGCTATAACTTATATTGCCAGGCATACCACCTAAAGGGTACGAGGCGACACAGAACATCCAGACCATGGCAAAATCAGGGTAGCCACAGCCACTCCGGAGAGAGAGTTTTTAGTGCCAGGAAGGAAAAAAGCTGGCAGGAAATGACAGAAATTGTACACCAACTGCAATCATTTCTGGAGTGGAATCACAGTCAGTGGCCTCCACTCCATTACAACAGATATTAGAGCCAGGAAAAAAAGACCCCCCCCATACCACCAATACCACCAATCCAACTACATTCATCTTTGCTAATATACAAGGTCTAAAGCCAGCAACAAACAACAAGGTACCTTACATTAGTGGACTGCTTACAGAGTCAAATGCTATGTTTGCGGCTTTCACAGAGACCCACATAAGAGATCACTTGGACAATGAAATATGGATCCCGGGCTACAACCTATACAGGTGTGACAGAGTGAATAGGCAAAAAGGGGGGGTTGGCCTGTATATCACAGAGTCACTTATATGTTCAGAACTACTAAATGCCTCAAATGATGTAGTTGAAGTATTAGCAATAAAGGTCGAGAATCAAAACCTGGTCATCGTGGTTGTCTACAAGCCCCCGGATGCAACGTCCCAACAATTCCAGGAACAGCTTCTGAAAATTGACCACTGTCTGGAAAATCTTCCAGCTCCTGCCCCAACATCTTGCTACTGGGGATTTCAACCTCAGGCACCTAAAATGGAGGAACATTGCAAACAATGTGGTAGCAGAGATAACACCAGGAGGCAGCTCAGATGAAAATTCACACATGCATGAACTTTTAAATCTCTGCACCAAGTTCACCTTAAACCAGCAAATAGTAGAGCCCACAAGATTAGAGAATACGCTGGACCTCATCTTCACCAACAATGATGATCTGATACGAAATGTCATCATATCAAAAACAATATACTCAGATCACAACATAATAGAGGTCCAGACATGCATGCGGGGAGCTCCAGATCAACAAAATGTGATCAGCCGTGAGGGAGCTTTCTCCAAATTCAACTTCAATAACAAAATATAAGGTGGGACCAAGTAAACCAAGTCCTAAATGATATAAACTGGGAAGATTGCCTAAGCATCACGGATCCCAACCTATGTCTTGAACAAATTAACTCTGTGGTACTTGAGGTTTGCTCAAGGCAAATTCCCTTAAGGAAAAGGAGGAGAAGATGCAAACTAGAAAGAGAGGCGCTCCCTATACAGGCGAAGGCACAGAATAACGGAGCGGCTACAGGAGGCCAATATCTCTGAAATACGTAGGGAGACACTAGTCAGAGAAATAGCAAACATCGAATTAAAACTAAAGGAATCTTATAGGAATCAAGAGACACGGGAAGAACTAAGAGCCATAAATGAAATTGAAAGAAACCCTAAGTATTTCTTTTCCTATGCAAAATCAAAGTCGAGAACAACAATCAGTATTGGGCCCTACTTAAACCGGATGGGTCCTACACAGATGACAGCAAGGAAATGAGTGAGTTACTTAAATCCCAGTATGACTCAGTCTTTAGCGAGCCACTAACCAGACTGAAAATCGAAAACCTAAATGATTTTTTCATGAGAGTGCCACAGAACTTGACAGACGCATGCCTTTCTGACATCATCACTACGCCAAATGACTTTGAAAAGGCAATAAATGACATGCCCATGCACTCCGCTCCAGGCCCAGACTCATGGAACTCCGTGTTCATCAAGAACTGCAAGAAGCCCCTATCACATGCTTTTAACATCCTATGGAGAGGGAGCATGGACACTGGGATCGTCCCGCAGCTACTAAAAACAAGACATAGCCCCGCTCCACAAAGGGGCAGTAAAGCAATAGCAAAGAACTACAGACCAATTGCGCTAACGTCCCATATCATAAAAATCTTTGAAAGGGTTCTAAGAAGCAAGATCGCCACCCATCTTGATACCCATCAATTGCACAACCCAGGACAGCATGGGTTTAGAGCAGGCCGCTCCTGTCTGTCCCAACTACTGGACCACTACGACAAGGTCCTGGTTGCTCTAGAAGATAAACAGAATGCAGATGTTATATACACAGATTTTGCAAAAGCCTTTGACAAGTGTGACCATGGTGTAATAGCACACAAAATGCGTGATAAAGGAATAACAGGAAAAGTTGGTAGATGGATTTATAATTTACTAACACGTAGAACACAAGAGTAGTAGTCAACAGAGTAAAGTCTGAGGCAGCTACTGTGAAAGCTCTGTTCCACAAGGCACAGTACTTGCTCCCATCCTATTCCTCATCCTCATATCAGACATTGACAGGGATATAAGCCACAGTGCTGTGTCTTCCTTTGCAGATGACACCCGAATCTGTATGACAGTGTCCACCGTTGAAGACACTGCAAGACTCCAAGCAGACATAAACCAAATCTTTAAATGGGCTGCATAAAACAATATGAAGTTCAATGATGAGAAATTTCAATTACTCAGATACGGAAAACGTGAAGAAATTAAAATCTCATCGGAGTACAAAACTAATTCCAACCACACAATAGAGCGAAAACTAATGTCAAAGACCTGGGAGTGATCATGTCAGAGGATCTCACCTTCAAGGACCATAACAATGTAGCAATTGCATCTGCTCGAAAAATGAGAGGATGGATAATGAGAACCTTCAAAACCAGGGATGCCAAGCCCATGTTGACACTTACAGATCGCTTGTTCTATCTAGGCTGGAATATTGCTGCACACTAACTGCACCTTTCAAGGCGGGTGAAATTGCTGACCTTGAAAATGTGCAGAGAACCTTCACCGCAAGCATAAGTGCGATAAACCACCTCAACTACTGGGAACGCTTGAAGTTCCTAAACCTGTACTCTCTAGAACGCAGGCGGGAGAGATACATTATTATATACACATGGAAAATTCTCGAGGGCTTAGTACCAAACTTGCACACAAAAATCACTCCGTACGAAAGCAAAAGACTCGGCAGGCGATGTAACATTCCCCCAATGAAGAGCAGGGGTGCCACTAGCACGTTGAGGGACAACACAATAAGTGTGAGGGGCCCAAGATTGTTCAACTGCCTCCCAGCATACATCAGGGGGATTACCAACAAGCCCCTGGCTGTCTTCAAGCAGGCACTGGACAGGCACCTCAAGTCGGTACCTGATCAGCCGGGCTGTGGTTCGTACGTTGGACTGCGTGCGGCCAGCAGTAACAGCCTGGTTGATCAGGCTCTGGTCCAACAAGAGGCCTGGTCACAGACCGGGCCGCGGGGGCGTTGACCCCTGGAATTCTCTCCAGGTAGACTCCAGGTCTCCAGATACCACCAATACCACCAATCCGACGACATTCATCTTTACAAATATCCAGGGTCTAAAGCCAGGGACGAACAACAAAATACCTTACATCCGAGGACTGCTTACAGAGTCAAATGCAATGTTTGTGGCTTTCACAGAGACCCACATAAAGGATCACTTGGACAATGAAATATGGATCCCTGGCTACAACCTGTACAGATGTGACAGAGTGAACAGGCAAAAGGGGGAAAAGGAGGGGGGTTGGCCTGTATATCACAGTCACTTATATGCTCAGAACTACTAAATGCCTCAAATGATGTAGTTGAAGTTTTAGCAGTAAAGATCGAGAATGAAAACCTGGTCATCGTGGTTGTATACAAGCCTCCGGATGCAACGTCCCAACAATTTCAGGACCAGCTTCTGAAAATTGACCAGTCTGGAAAACCTTCCAGCTCCTGCCCCCAACATCTTGCTCTGGGGGACTTCAACCTAAGGCACCTAAAATGGAGGAATATTGCAAATAATGTGGCAGCAGAGATAACACCAAGAGGCAGCTCAGATGAAAACTCGCACACACACACACGAGCTTTTAAATCTCTGCAACAAATTCACCTTAAACCAGCAAATAATAGAGCCTACAAGATTGGAGAATACGTTGGACCTCATCTTCACTAACAATGATGATCTGATACGAAATGTCATCATATCAAAAACGATATACTCAGATCACAACATAATAGAGGTCCAGACATGTATGAGGGGGGCCCCAGATCGACAAAATGTGATCAGTCGCGAGGGAGCCTTCTCCAATTTCAACTTCAATAACAAAAACATAAGGTGGGACCAAGTAAACCAAGTCCTAAATTATATAAACTGGGAAGATAGCCTAAGCATCACGGATCCTAACCTATGTCTAGAACAAATTAACTCTGTGGCACTTGAGGTTTGCTCAAGGCAAATTCCCTTAAGGAAAAGGAAGAGAAGATGTAAACTAGAAAGAGAGAGGCACTCCCTATACAGGCGAAGGCAAAGAATAACAGAGCGGCTACAAGAGGCCAATATATCTGAAATACGTAGGGAGGCACTGGTCAGAGAAATAGCAAACATCGAATTAAAACTAAAGGAATCTTACAGAAATCAAGAAATGCGGGAAGAGCTAAAAGCCATAAATGAAATTGAAAGAAACCCAAAGTATTTCTTTTCTTATGCCAAATCAAAGTTGAGAACAACATCCAGTATTGGGCCCCTACTAAAACGAGATGGGTCCTACACAGATGACAGCAAGGAAATGAGTGAGTTACTAAAGTCCCAATATGACTCAGTTTTAGCGAGCCGCTAACCAGACTGAAAGTTGAAGACCTAAATGAATTTTTTATGAGAGTGCCACAGAACCTGGTAGACACAAGCCTATCTGACATTACCCTGACGCCACATGACTTCGAAAAGGTGATAAATGACATGCCCATGCACTCCGCTCCAGGTCCTGACTCATGTAACTCATGTTCATCAAGAACTGCAAGAAGCCCCTATCACGTGCTTTTAACATCCTATGGAGAGGGAGCATGGACACTGGGGTCGTCCCGCAGTTACTAAAAACAACAGACATAGCCCCACTCCACAAAGGCGGCAGTATAGCAATAGCAAAGAACTACAGACCAATAGTGCTAAAGTCCCATATCATAAAAATCTTTGAAAGGGTTCTAAGAAGCAAGATTGCCACTCATCTAGTTAACCATCAATTACACAACCCAGGTTATTATTATAATCAAATAGAAGCGCTAAACCACAGGGGTACACAACCCAGGGCAGCATGGGTTTAGAGCAGGTCGCTCCTGTCTGTCCAAACTACTGGACCACTACGACAAGGTCCTGGATGCTCTAGAAGACAAACAGAATGCAGATGTTATATACACAGACTTTGCAAAAGCCTTTGACAAGTGTGACCATGGTGTGATAGCACACAAAATGCTTGATAAAGGAATAACAGGAAAAGTTGGTAGATGGATCTATAATTTCCTAACATGTACAACACAAAGAGTAGTAGTCAACAGAGTAAAGTTTGAGACGGCTACGGTAAAAAGCTCTGTTCCACAAAGCACAGTACTCGCTCCCATCCTGTTCCTCATCCTCTTATCGGACATAGACAGGGATATCAGCCACAGTGCCGTGTCTTCCTTTGCAGATGACACCCGAATCTGCATGACAGTGTCCAAAATTGAAGACACTGCAAGACTCCAAGCAGACATCAACCAAATCTTTAAATGGGCTGCAGAAAACAATATGAAGTTCAATGATGAGAAATTTCAATTACTTCGATATGGAAAACGTGAGGAAATTAAAATCTCAACGGAGTATAAAACAAATTCCAACCACACAATAGAGCAAAAAAACCTAATGTCAAAGACCTGGGAGTGATCATGACAGAGGATCTCACCTTCAAGGACCATAACACTGTAGCAATCGCATCTGCCAGAAAAACGACAGGATGGATAATGAGAACCTTCAAAACCAGGGATGCCAAGCCCATGTTGACACTTTTCAGGTCGCTTGTTCTATCTAGGCTGGAATATTGCTGCACACTAACTGCACCTTTCAAGGCAGGTGAAATTGCTGACATAGAAAATGTACAGAGAACCTTCACGGCACGCATAACTGCGATAAACCACCTCAATTACTGGGAACGCTTGAAGTTCCTAAACCTGTACTCCCTGGAATGCAGGCGGGAGAGATAAAATAAAATATAAATAAAATAAAATAAAATAATTTTTTTTATTTCATTGCAGGTATACATAGGTATTGGTAGTTACAATCGTAAATCTGAAATGCAAGGAGAGCCACTGTCATGGCATGGCATTAGGGGCAGCTTAATCTAATGACTTATATACTATGTACATAATACTAGAGAAATTGATTGAGTTTATTCTAGTTATATATTTTATTTCAAATTACAATATGATGATATACACATTGAAAATTCTCGAGGGATTAGTACCAAACTTGCACACAAGAGTCACTCCCTATGAAAGCAAAAGACTCGGCAGGCGATGTAACATCCCCCCAATGAAAAGCAGGGGTGCCACTAGCACGTTGAGAGACAACACAATAAGTGTCAGGGGCCCAAGACTGTTCAACTGCCTCCCAGCATACATAAAGGGGATTACCAATAGACCCCTGGCTGTCTTCAAGCAGGCACTGGACAGGCATCTAAAGTCGGTGCCTGACCAGCCAGGCTGTGGTTCGTATGTTGGACTGCGTGCGGCCAGCAGTAACAGCCTGGTTGATCAGGCTCTGATCCAACATGAGGCCTGGTAACAGACCGGGCCACAGGGGCATTGACCCCTGGAACTCTCTCCAGGTAAACTGAGGATGGGGCGACCACAGAGGAAGCTGCAGAAGTTGGGACCCCAGAAGTGAGGGGACATTTAGCAATGCGAGAATACGAAATATGGGGAAGTCTCCGTTGAAGGCGTAGATGAGAACGGATTTCCCGCTCATTCAGGTAAACCTGACAACGGCGAGAATACGATGGATGCGCCTCATGACAGTTAAGGCAAGAGGGAGATAGATTACAAGAAGGACTGGCATGGTTGTCGGCACCACAGACTGGGCATTCGGCCATGGACCTGCAATATTTCGCTGGATGACCAAAACACCAGTAGTTTCTACACTGTTGTGGTGTAGGGGTCACCTTTTGAACTTTTAACCGGTGACCTGCAATGTAGACCGAGGGTGGAAGTTCACAGCAGTCAAATGTTAAACCAGCTATATTGCAAGGATAACGTCATCGCTTACGGGCAGGAAGGACAAAAGTGTCAACTTTCAGGACAGTGTGTCATCACCACATGTCTGTGTTGTGATAAAAACACAGGCCTCATTTCTAGGCTTTATTGAACACAAAATCCATGGTACATGTCTGCAACAGAAGAAAATACATCTAATGACTGCTGCTGCAGGACAGGTGATGTAAGGTGCATATGTCCTCAGAAAAGCTATAGCTACTGGCGACATATTTAAGCTTACCATGTAATCTGCATCACGAATGTATTTGTGTAAGAGAGAGACCACACGCCATGCTGGGCCATCTCCGTACTGTTTGTTGTTATTGTAAGGGGCCCCCTGAGGTGGTGCAGTATTGTGTCCTGCTGCGGCTCTCCACAAGAGCGGTATCACTACAATCTCTCCCTTCTAAAATATCAGATACAGTAATCCTCCAAACGGTTAGGTGGGTGACGTGTACGTCCAGACCTTCGTAGCCCTTGAGCCTCTTCACCGGGTTCGGTATTTTCTAGCGGGGTTTGACTATCTGCTGGAGCGGCATCCTCTATTTCAATAGGGGTAGCCTGAAAAGGCTTCCCTGGAGAAACCGAAGCATCTTTCGCAACATCTATTGGTGTATCTTGAGATTCCGCACTAACATTGGTTTCAACTGGGGCTAAGTGTCTTGTAGATACAGTAGTCTCTTCACCATTTTGGTAGCGAATGTGGGCATAATGCGGATTAGCTTGTAGCTCTACCTCTTCCACTAAAGGATCCGTCTTGTTCATCCTACGGTGACTCTTTAGGAGAATGGGTCCAGGGTGACATAACCAGGTGGGCATGGAGGCTCCGATAGGAACGACGTGAATAGTTGAAGAGTCTCTCATGAGGGGTAGCATTAGTAGCTGTGCACAGCAATGATCTAATAGAGTGAAGGGCATCAGGTAAGACAGTCTGCCAGTGTTGAACCGGTAGATTGCGAGATTTCAGTGTCATTGTAACTGACTTCCATATAGTACCATTGAACCGCTCCACTTGACCATTGCCTTGAGGGTTGTAGCTTGTTGTTCTGCTGCAAGCAATCCCTTTGTTAGCCAAAAACTCATGAAGTTCATTACTCATGAACGAGGATCCCCTGTCTGAATGGATATAGGCCGGCATACCAAAAATAGCGAATAACTGGGAAAGACAACTGATGACAGTTGAAGCAGTCATATTTGCACAGGGGAACACAAAGGAAACCTAGAATATTCATCTACTATGTTAAGGAAATACCTATTCTGGTTTATGCTTGGTAGAGGTCCTTTGAAATCTATATTCAGTCTCTCGAAAGGCTGGGTGGCTTTTATGAGATGAGTTTTCTCTGGCTGGTGAAAGTTTGGCTTGCACTCTGCACATACTCTGCATGATCTGATCACTTGTCGCACCTCTTCCACTGAGTAGGGCATATTCTTAGATTTAACAAAATGATACAGGCGTGTAACTCCTGGGTGACACAAGGCCTTGTGGAGCTCTGAGAGTGATTGCAAATCATGACATGCTGCTCCACAGTGGGACCTAGAGAATGCATCAGGTGAAATGTTTTCTTCACCCGGTCGATACAGAATATCAAAGTTATAACATGATAGTTCCATCCTCCAGCGTAATATCTTGTCATTCTTGATCTTACTTTTGTGCTTCTTGTCAAACATATACATCACGGACCGTTGGTCAGTCCTTACAGTGAAATGTCTGCCTGTTAAATAATGCCTCCAGTGGCGAACTGCTTCTATGATGGCCTGGGCTTCCTTTTCTACAGCAGCATAGCACTTCTCTGATCCTTGAAAAGTTCTTGAAAAGAAAGCAACGGGACGTCCTGCCTGAGATAGGACTGCAGCAATGGCAACTTCAGATGCATCCGTTTCCACCTCGAATGGTAGGGACTCATCAATGGCCTGAACTACTGAGTATTCAATATCCTGTTTGAGAGTATAGAAAGCAGTTTCTGCTTCCTTTGTCACAGGAAATATCGTGGTAGCACTCAGTGGGCGAACTTTACTTGAATAGTTGTAGATCCACTGAGTAATAAGCAAAAAGACCAAAAGTTCTTTGGAGTGACTTTTTGTTTTGGGGCATTGGAAGTTCCCGTAGAGGTCGAAGTCTTTCAGGGTCTGGGGATATTGCACCTCCTTCCACCACATAACCAAGGATGTTAAGCCTTTTAGTGGAAAAAGTGCACTTTTCTTCATTGTAACCGATATTTTTCTTCTTGGCAGCTTCCAAAAACTTATCAAGGTTTGCATCATGTTCCTCCTGGGTCTTGCCACAAATGGTAACATTATCTAAATATGCATAAGTTCCCATAAGTTGCTCTTCCTGAATGAGTGAATCCATAATTCGTTGGAAACAGGCTACCCCATTGGTAACCCCAAAAGGGACTCTGGTAAACTGATAGAGGCCGTCACTAGCCTGAAACGCTGTGTATGGTTTATCTTCATTCCTTATAGGGACTTGATGATAGGCACTTCGTAGATCAATTGTGCTAAACACATAGTACTGAGCAATTTTGTTCACTGTATCATCAATTCGAGGTAGAGGGTACCCATCAAGAAGTGTAAATTTGTTGATTGTCTCAGAATAGTCGATAGCCAGCCTCCGTTTCCTATAATCATCCTTGACAACAACGACCTGTGCACGCCACGGAGAATTACTTGGTTCTATAATACCCTCCTTCAGCAGCCTCTGAGTTTCTTTCTCAATGAACATCCTATCTTCATAAGAATAGCGGCGTGACTTAGCTGATATAGGATGACAATCCGCAGTAAGATTCGCAAACAGCTTTGGTGGGTCTACCCTTAAAGTGCTAAGACCACAGACAACGAGAGGAGGCAGTTCACCTCCATATGTTAAGGTAACACTACCATGACGCTTCTGAAAGTCCTGACCAAGGATCACATCAGAGCACAGTTGTGGCAGAACAGCTAAATGTACATCTTGATAATACCTGCCATTAACTCTAAGGTTTACCTTACAAAACCCTAACGTCTGAATAGAGAGAGATGTTGATGCCATGGAAACGGTACCTGATGAGTGATGTACCGTCAAGGAGTGGCGTTTAACTACGTCAAGGTTGATGAAACTCTCTGAGCTGCCACTGTCAATCAGACCATCTACTTCTGTTCCTTTGATGAACACTTTCACGACTGCCTTTGACAGTGAATTTGGAGCAGCCGCAGAAGTCACTGTTGCTAGAGTCGCCTGGTCGGAATGCATAGAAGCACTAGCTCTTGTTGATGTATTAGCACGACATACTTTAGCAAAGTGACCTTTCTTATGGCATTGATGGCACATTGCTTCACGAGCCGGACACTTTGGACGTGGATGTCTTGAAAAACCACAAAAGAAACACTTTGTGCCTACAGCTGCTGTCACTGAAGCAGGTTCCACGGTAACCTCATTAAAAGAGTCTTGGTCGGGAGTTGCAGCACTTACCACTCGAGAAGGCTGGGTAGTACTGTACACTTCAGAATTCTTCTGAGCTGAATCTAATGATCTTGCCTGGTCAAGGGTAGTGGCTAAGTCCAGAGTTTTATTCTCCAATAAACGCTGCCTTATTATTGGTGATTGCAGGCCACTGATAAAAGCATCCCTGATGGACTCTTCACAATACTGAGAAGCTGTCACCGCTCGGAAGTTACAGTCCTTACCTAATATTTTCAATGCTTGAAAGTATTCCTCTAAGGATTCACCAATCTGCTGGCGGCGAGTTGCAAGACGATATCGTGCAAAGATTTCATTTGTGGGCTTAATATACTGAGACTTGAGGGCATTGATAACATCTTCATAGGTATTACACTCAGAAATAACCTCATAGATTTTAGGTGACACAAAGTTGATGAGCAGGCTTAGTTTATCTAGATCTTCCTGAGGAAAAGCTCTCAAGAAGTTTTCGAAAGTCTTAAACCAGTGCTTCCATTCCTGAGCAGCCGTTGATACACTGGTGTCAGAGTCTAGCCTCTCAGGTTTCAGTAAACGCTCCATTTTGCTGTGTAGTCTAGCTCAGAATCGCCACCAGGTAGCCCAGGATATTTGTGTTCAATAAATTGTTGTGATAAAAACACAGGCCTCATTTCTAGGCTTTATTGAACACAAAATCCATGGTACATGTCTGCAACAAAAGAAAATACATCTAATGACTGCTGCTGCAGGACAGGTGATGTAAGGTGCATATGTCCTCAGAAAAGCTATAGCTACTGGCGACATATTTAAGCTTACCATGTAATCTGCATCACGAATGTATTTGTGTAAGAGAGAGACCACACGCCATGCTGGGCCATCTCCGTACTGTTTGTTGTTATTGTAAGGGGCCCCCTGAGGTGGTGCAGTATTGTGTCCTGCTGCGGCTCTCCACAAGAGCGGTATCACTACAGTCTGGAAATTCCGTTGGACAATGGTGTGGGGTAAAATGACAGTACAACTACAAGAATTGAGAGAATGATGTTTGTCAATAGTGACAGGAATAGTATCTATGGTCGTAAGGAGAGAAAGATAGCGAGCTTGGCCAGCATTCTGGACCATGATGATGCGAGTGCCGCTCTTGAGAGCATGAAATGAGATATCTTTACCTACATGGCGTAGGAGAGCCTTACCAATACTATGATCGGAAAGATAGGTTGTAGTAGGTTGCAATAGCAAAGAACTACAGACCAATTGCGTTAACGTACCATATCATAAAAATCTTTGAAAGGGTTCTAAGAAGCAAGATCGCCACCCATCTTGATACCCATCAATTGCCCAACCCAGGACAGCATGGGTTTAGAGCAGGCCGCTCCTGTCTGACCCAACTACTGGACCACTACGACAAGGTCCTGGATGCTCTAGAAGATAAACAGAATGCAGATGTTATATACACAGATTTTGCAAAAGCCTTTGACAAGTGTGACCATGGTGTAATAGCACACAAAATGCGTGATAAAGGAATAACAGGAAAAGTTGGTAGATGGATCTATAATTTCCTAACATGTACAACACAAAGAGTAGTAGTCAACAGAGTAAAGTCTGAGGCAGCTACTGTGAAAAGCTCTGTTCCACAAGGCACAGTACTTGCTCCCATCCTATTCCTCATATCAGACATTGACAGGGATACAAGCCACAGTGCTGTGTCTTCCTTTGCAGATGACACCCGAATCTGTATGACAGTGTCCACCGTTGAAGACACTGCAAGACTCCAAGCAGACATAAACCAAATCTTTAAATGGGCTGCAGAAAACAATATGAAGTTCAATGAGAAATTTCAATTACTCAGATACGGAAAACGTGAAGAAATTAAAATCTCATCGGAGTACAAAACTAATTCCAACCACACAATAGAGCAAAAAAACTAATGTCAAAGACCTGGGAGTGATCATGTCAGAGGATCTCACCTTCAAGGACCATAAAGTAGCAATTGCATCTGCTCAAAAAATGACAGGATAGATAATGAGAACCTTCAAAACCAGGGATGCCAAGCCCATGTTGACACGTTACAGATCGCTTGTTCTATCTAGGCTGGAATATTGCTGCACTAACTGCACCTTTCAAGGCGGGTGAAATTGCTGACCTTGAAAATGTGCAGAGAACCTTCACCGCACGCATAAGTGCGATAAACCACCTCAACTACTGGGAACGCTTGAAGTTCCTAAACCTGGACTCTCTAGAACGCAGGCGGGAGAGATACATTATTATATACACATTGAAAATTCTCGAGGGCTTAGTACCAAACTTGCACACAAAAATCACTCCCTACGAAAGCAAAAGACTCGGCAGGCGATGTAACATCCCCCAATGAAGAGCAGGGTGCCACTAGCACATTGAGGGACAACACAATAAGTGTCAGGGGCCCAAGATTGTTCAACTGCCTCCCAGCATACATCAGGGGAATTACCAACAAACCCCTGGCTGTCTTCAAGCAGGCACAGTACAGGCACCTAAAGTCGTTACCTGACCAGCCAGGCTGTGGTTCGTACGTTGGACTGCGTGCGGCCAGCAGTAACAGCCTGGTTGATCAGGCTCTGGTATAACAGTAGGCCTGGTCACAGACCGGGCCACGGGGGTGTTGACCCCTGGAATTTTCTCCAGGTAGACTCCAGGTGTGAGAAGTCTGTCTTAAAATAAAAAACTTTGTCCATTGATTAGTGTGAAACAAAGCGTTTAAGGGGAGTGTGTGACGAGCTGGTCGTTTCTGAGATGAATGAGAATGAAGTGTCGAATCGTCATGTAAGGGTCTTAGTCCTTTAGATGTGGGACCAGAGGTGGTCTGACGTGGGACAGGCGAGCAATCCAAAAATTGCCGCACCGTAGAGGGAGAAGCAGGAATCAAGGTCAGAGAAGAGTGAAGGTCAGATGTGTCAAAAGGGCTGGTTGGAACCCTGGTACCTGAACCAGGTGACAAACCGGCACCAGCAAGAGATACAGGGGTATTGGAAGTGTCCAAAGAGTGGTCCATTAACGAGGTAGGGTCAGAACTGGGTGCGGTACCAGGGAGGGGCCCGGGGGTAGTAGGTTCATGGATTGGGTCGTCCATGGTTAGGTTACTTTTCTTTGTTTTTAATAAAAAAAAAAGAAAAAGAAAAAAAGAAAAAGGGGGGACGTGGAGGAATAGCTCCTAGGAGGAATGAAAGGGGCATAAATTCCCCTCCACACCGAAGAGGACCTCAACACCGCAAGTAGTGCAGATGCTGCATGGAACCCGTGCCATACCCTACCCTTCATGCCAGTAAACCAGCAATCCGGGATAGCAACCTTACATCCACCGAGCCACCTCAGCGGACAAAACAGAGGGCTGCCGGATACCCGCCATAAAGCATACCTCCTTTGGCCACCACCCCCAGAATCTGAAAGGTGGCCTCCAGAGATACACCTGTCGCCCGAAAGACGCCCAAGCCACCCCCGGGAGACCGGAGGGATCGGGACATCCCCAGGTGATCCAGATTCCACGCAAACTACACCACCGCCAAGAACCTCAATGGAATGGGATGGACCACGGTACCCTTCCCCTACCTAGGGACAGAATGCCTGTGGAGAGAATCTCACAGGGTAAACATGGGAAGGAAATAAGGGAGGGATGAGGAGGAAAGGAAAACAGAGGATGGGGAAGATGGGAAAGGGAGGGGGATTGGGGGTAATTAGGTTTGTTCTGAGGAAGAAGACCAAGAGGTCCAATTCCTCAGACCGATAACCTCTTTACAACGACAAGGAAGCCCCCAAAGAGGATTGCTATGGTCAGCCACACCAGACCAGGCATTTTGCTGTTGCAATATTTTGCTGGGTGGCCAAAGCACCAGCAACTTCTACAGTGTTGTGGTGTAAGGGATCAATTCTTGTACTTTTAATTGCTATCCCACTATATAGATTATTATAATAAAAGAAGCGCTAAACCACAGGGATCATACAGCACAGCAGGTTAGGGGCAGGATGCAGGAGAATGGGTTGTAAGAGGGAGAGGGATGATAAGTAGGGTATGGAGTGCAGCAGGACAGTGCAGGGAGAGAGGATAGCAAGAGATTGAGGTAGAAGGGACTGCTAGAGGTATAACCTTCAGAGTTTGTGCAGTAAGTCAGTTGCTGTCAAAAGTCAATGAGAGTCAGGATTAAAGGAGGGTCCATCAGCAAGAAGGGAAGGTAAAGAAAGGGCAGCAGAGCGAAGACAGCGGAGGTAAATTCTGCATGCTCCTTGATAAAGTGGGCAGTCTAACAGAATATGGCGAACAGATACTGGAACCTGACAATGCTTACAGAGGGACAGGGAGCCTCTCCATGAGATACACACGAGTAAAACGAGTGTGGCCGATGCAAACACGGGAGAGAGTAGTCTCCCAACCTCGACATTGGTGACAAGAAGGCCAGAAACCTATACTCGGTTTAACCCTTTCAGGGTCCAAGGCCATTTTTGGAAGGGGTGCACCAGTGTCCAAGAATTTAAAAAAAAAAAAAAATTTCTTATGAAATGGTAGAGAATCTTTCTGAAGGTAATAAAACAAAAAGTATGAAATTTGATTGAAAATTGATGAAATTATGCTCTCGCGAATTTTGATGTGTCAGCTATTTTTACGCATCGGCGATTTTGCCGAATTTGACTCATTTTAGGCCAATTACATTATTCCAATCGACCAAATTCTTAGCTATTACACTAGTATTACTTCTATTCTATCGATTGAGCACAAGAAATTGCCCAGTCAACTGTTTCAACTACAAAATAAAGTGATTGGAAATTGGTAATTTAGCCAATTTAACTTAAAGTTCAAAATATTCCAATTTCAAAATAGAGTGCAGAATAAACAATGCAGGCATTCCTGGCACTAAACTAACATTTTCTCTGTTCATTAGTTACGTTTTCAGTCTTTACAAATGAATTCCATTTGATTTTTATTCACATAATGAATTTTAATTCAAACCAAAAAATGTAATAATTGTAAAAATAATATCACCACATTTGTGAACTTATATTAGACCCAACAGCTGGCGCATATTAGACGTGTAGGTCATTTGTTTACTCTTGAACATACGCAAAAATTTAACATGTCTGCTATTTTGAGCTCTTCACGTATTTTCCATTACTAAAACCAATCAAAATCATCTCTATCTGCGCTGTTTTAATCGAAAATTGCGGTTTCAGTTTTTTCTCATTATGCACTGTGTGCTGCAGGATTTGTTTTATGTGGTGCACACTTAGCACATAGATGTATTCTCTCTAAACTAATTTGCCACTCAAAGTTTATCTGAGTGAGCTGAGCTCATGACGTAGAACTGCGGTTTGGACCCTGAACTCAAAGCCGTAGAACTACAGCACGGACCTGAAAAGGGGTTTAAAAAAATAAAGTTTGTTATTTAGCAGGTCAGAGACCAGAATTGTTGCCAACGTTGCGAAGGTGGGTAGCAATGACTGCAAAATAGTCCGTGAATGAAACATCTCTATTACGATTCAGGCCAGTTGATTGCTTTTGTATTAGTGCTTCTCGTAATAATCAGGAATGGATATAATGCCACAATATTTTACCAGGATTTTTATTTGGCAAATACTAAGTGTAACAGTACTAGTAAAATAGATATTTAAACACCTTCCAGTTAGTTTCACTAATATAATATATCTTTTATGCCTTAAATTAGTTCTTAATAGTTGGAACTAGATAACACTGTCTTCACTAAATTAATATACACTGAGTCGTTCCGGGGGGAGCTAGAGACCAATATCAGTCTCTCAAAAGCCACACACGTAGAATTGCTCAGGGGGGAGCTAGAGACAAACATCAGCGTCTCTAATATCGTAGCACACGTACACTTGCTCAGGGTGGAGCTAGAGACAAATATCAGCGTCTCAAATATCATAGCCCCGTAGACTTGCTCAGGGTGGAGCTCGAGACAAACATCAGTGTCTCAAATATCGTAGCACACGTAGACTTGCTCAGGGTGGAGCTAGAGACAAACATCAGTGTCTCAAATATCGTAGCACATGTAGACTTGCTCAGGGTGGAGCTAGAGACCAACGTCAGCGTCTCTAATATCGTAGCACCATAGACTTGCTCGGGGTGGGCTAGAGACCAATTCCTCGGGAAATGCAAGAAGAGTTAATCCAGGAGACGAGGGGGTGTACTTCCACAAGGTAAGGGAAGTAAGTTTGTTCTCCATCAGAGAGCAAGCGAAGACTGCCTGGTCAGGCCGGTGGCCACAACCTTAGGTGTGCTGACGTGGCTTCAAGGGGGAATACCTGACGTTTCATAACGACCGGATAGCTAATTAGCTACCGTCAAAATCATCCTACCATTTACACAACTAAGTATACAAGTTTACAAAGTAAGATATTTTTAGTTTAGTTATTACTGAAAATATCTCCAATATAAACTTATATGATAACAGATATATAAAATTATCATTGCGTTTACTTCAAAATACACAACACCCCTTTCCCCACAACAATAGGTCGCACCAAACAATTAAAAATTTTTTTGGCTTTTAACTCTTCATCCTCACGAATCACTTGGTTTTTACTGTAGTGTTTCTCACCAGTAGACAACCATCGCACCAGCAGCGTGACTTCTGTTCTTCAGGCAACAGGTTGAGACGCAATGGATGCACAGTGGAGATGTCTGTCGCTGAATCCGCAAGCGGGAAGCTCAGGTCCAGACCAACAGTGAGTTTCGTGAAGAGTCTGGAAGCCAGGTATACAGTTTCCAGGAGCAGGGGAAGCCGTAAGGCGTGCAGGAAATCAGCCTGCCATTGGCGGTGGATCAATAGGCAGTGCCAA
>WNWK01035150.1:0-19973 GCA_009830355.1 Cherax destructor | reverse complement strand
ACTGCTGTATAGTCACATTAGGAGGAAGACAACAGTCAAATACCAGGTGATCAAGCTGAGAAAAGAAGGTGGGGAACTCACAAGAAACGATCAAGAGGTATGTGAGGAGCTCAACACGAGATTTAAGGAGGTAGTATTTACAGTGGAGGCAGAAAGGACTCTGGGAAGACAGTTCAGAGCAGGACACCAACAAGGAATATACCAAGTGTTGGATGACATACACACAACTGAGGAGGAGGTGAAGTTGCTCAGTGACCTTGATACTTCAAAGGCGATGGGACCGGACAACATCTCCCCGTGGGTCCTTAGAGAGGGAGCAGAGATGCTGTGTGTGCTATTAACCACAATCTTCAACACATGCCTTGAAACTGGGCAGCTACCTGAGGTATGGAAGAAGGCAAATGTAGTTCCCATTTTTAAGAAAGAAGACAGAAACGAGGCACTAAACTATAGACCAGTGTGGAGCACCTGGAACGTAACAAGATTGTAAATAACAACCAGGACGGGTTCATGGAAGGCAAGTCCTGTGTCACAAACCTTCTGGAGTTCTATGACAAAGTAACAGAAGTAAGACACGAGAGAGAGGGGTGGGTTGATTGCATTTTCTTGGACTGCAGGAAGGCCTTCGACACAGTTCCTCACAAGAGATTAGTGCAGAAATAACAAAAAAGGCACAATACCGTGACTGGAACAATACACACACAACCCGCACATATAAAAGAGAGGAGCTTACGACGACGTTTCGGCCCAACTTGGACCATTTACAAAGTCACACTAACACACAGGGCAGACAGGGGAGGGTACAAGAGAGTGGGGTAATGATGGAGTAGTGGAAGTAGTAGTAGTAGTAGTAATGGTAGTAGAGGAGACAGTCATATGGGAAGGAGCACTGCAATGAGGCTAGCGGCCCGCAAGGGTGGTACGAGAGGGAAGAAAAGCGAATAAAATGAAGGAAAATACATGGCAAAAGAAAAGAAAGAAAGGAAAACCCATAGGAGAAAAAAGGAGAAGGGGGAAGAGAAGATAGGGAAGGAATCAGGTTAGGTCACGGGTGTCCTGAAGTTTAGAGCATTTAACAATGTAATGAGAGAGGAAAGCATCAACAGAGACAAAGCCAGGGCTAAGATTCATACAGGGAAAGTTGTGTATAAGGGAGGATTCAACCAGGCGGCGACTATGAAAGTTGGACCAGTGCTATTCTTGGTACAGTGGACCCCCGGAGTTCGTGATTAATCCGTTCCAGAGGGCGCTGTGAACAGCGAATATAACGAACTCCGAATCTATTTTCCTCATAAGAAATAATGGAAATAAAATTAATCCGTTCCAGACACCCAAAAGTATTAAAATAAATTTAGTTTCTACATTAAATTACACAGAAAACAATGAGAAATAAAAATTAAATAGTACAATAACATGTCACTTACCTTTATTGAAGAGTTGTTGATGTGTGGAAGACGGGAGGAGGGGATAGGATGGAGTTGCTAGTGTTTGGAAGGGGAATCCCCTTCCATTAACACTGCAGGTACCAAGTTCTTTTCTGGGGTTACTGGCCTTTTTCTTTTAATGCCACTAGGACCAGGTTGAGAGTCACTGGACCCCTCTCTAACCAAAAATCTGTCCAGGGAGCTCTGTGTCTGGCATTTCTTTAAAACATCCCTGAAATGGGACACCACATTGTCATTGTACATGTTGCCAGCACGGCCTGCAAAAGCTTTGTTAGGGTGATATTCAACCATAAAGCCTTGCACAACAGTCCATTTGGAACAGATCTCCCTAATCCTTGAAGAAGGCAACTTCTTCCATCTCTGTTCCTCCTCCTCCTCCTCCTCCTCTGAACCATTTTCCTGAACTGTGGTCTGTTGTTGCTGTTGCTGTTGAAGCTCTTGCAGATCTTCAGTGGTTATCTCTTCATTGTCCTCCTCCACCAACTGTTCCACATCCTTGGTACTAACATCCAACCCCATGGACTTGCCCAGTGCCACAATGTCTTCCACAACAGGCTCAGGCTCAGGGTTCTGAGGCTCATCCCTAAAACCTTCAAAATCCCTCTCTGGGACACAGTCTGGCCATAATTTTCTCCAGGCAGAGTTCAAAGTCCTGGTAGTCACTCCCTCCCAAGCCTTACCTATAAGGTTTACACAATGCAGGATATTGAAATGATCTTTCCAAAAGTCTTTTAGGGTCATATTAATGTCTGTGGTCACTTCAAAGCACTTTTGATACATTGCTTTGGTGTAGAGTTTTTTAAAGTTTGAAATGACCTGCTGGTCAATGGGCTGAAGGAGAGGAGTGGTATTAGGGGGAAAGAACTTCACTTTGATGAACTTAAAAGTCCTCCACAATTTGCTCTTCCAAGTCTGGAGGATGACAAGGAGCATTGTCCATTATCAGGAGGCACTTAAGTGACAAATTATTTTCCTCGAGATATTTCTTCACACTGGGGCCAAACACTTCATGAAAACAGTCAAAGAAAATTTTCCTAGTGACCCATGCCTTATTGTTAGACTTCCACATCACACACAAATTAGCCTTGGCAACACTGCATCTCTTAAACTCTCGGGGATTTTCAGAGTGATACACCACTAAAGGCTTCACTTTAAAATCCCCACTAGCATTACTACACAACATAAGAGTTAGCCTGTCTTTCATAGGCTTGTGCCCTGGTAGTGCCTTTTCCTCCTGTGTAATGAAGGTCCTGTTTGGGATTTTCTTCCAAATCAGTCCTGTTTCGTCACAAACACTTGTTGGGGTTTGAATTGTTCAGCCTCTATGTACCCCTTTGTTACGGCCCCCTACCTAACAATGGTTGTTAGGTAGTTACCTTACCGGCGGCAGTCAAGGGGTTACGTCATCAGACCCGATGTTTGACTGCCGGGCCGGCTAGACCGACAGTGCTAATGAGACTCTCCCATATACAACACTGGAGAGTTCACCAGCTCCCTGATACACCTAGGGAGTGTCAACCAGACTCTCCCACATATAACACCGGAGAGTTCAAGACTCTCATACACTACTGGAGTTCACCAGGCAGACCTGCTTGAGAGTTGCAGACTTTCGCAGTGTGGTGCTTGTGACAGGCCTACAGTGCTTCAGTGCAGAGAGAACTGGAAGCTCTATCCTCTCTAGACCGTGTTACTCGAAAGCAGCTTTGTACTTGTGATGTTTGCAAGGCCAAGTACAGTGATGGTGTTCTCTTCCGGCTTGCTATGACGACACTGTAGCATTATGAGGAGAGCGTCAAGTCTGGTCACCAGAATGCGACTATGTACCTGCGACTATGTACCTGAGATTGTTTACCCGGAGATTGTTGCCCGGAGTGTCAGGTTTTTAGTGGTGTATCCATAGAGTTTGTGACGATGGCACGACACAGGTTGAGTCGTGTATTTGGGGTGTGCCATAACGCGGTGCAAAGGCTTTACTTGAGAATGTGTTCATGATACAGGGGGCGTGCCATGTGGCACAGAGGTGTCGTGTGACACAGCGAGGGAGTCTTATGGCACAGGGAGAGCGGGTGTCGTGGAACCCCGTAGGTGCCATGAGACAGAGACAAGGGTGTCTGAGGACACTGTGGAGAAGGCGTATCATGACAAGGTGTGGTAGTGTCATGCGTGACACTTGTAGACGGCAGCGACTTGACATTGCTCTAAGTATAGGATTTTACTTGTGACTTTTAGTACCTTGTACAATGATTTTGTGTATAGAGAAAATATATGTTTTTACACAAATTATAAGATTATATGTTTTTATTCAGAGTATATGTTTTTATATTAATATAATATAATAAATATCTGAAATATGAGATTTTACTCAGTATCCCAAACAGTCGTTTATTACAAATGTTCTTTATTTGTAATACCCTTGAATTCCTGCACATATTTTTCAGCCGCACTTTTGTCAGAACTGGCTGCCTCACCATGCCTTATCACACTATGTATGCCACTACGCTTCTTAAATCTGTCAAACAAGCCTTTGCTGGCTTTAAATTTGTTCACTTCAGCACTCGTTGCAGGCATTTTCTTGAGGAGATCATCATGCAACTGCCTTGCTTTTTCAGATATTATCGCCTGTGTAATACTATCGTTGATCCACAACAACAACAAAGTCTTAACACCTTCCAGTACTTGCGATCTCTGTTTTGTGACCATACTTGCACCTTTCACAACAGCAGCATCCTTGATTTCCTTTCCCTTGGCCATAATGGAAGCGATGGTTGAATAGGCTTTGCCATACTGCCTGGCCAGCTCAGCGACACGAACTCCACTTTCATATTTTGCAATGATCTCCTCCTTCAGTTCTACCATATTTCTGACATTCTTTACCACAGGCCTGGCACTAGGAGCTTTCGTGGGGCCCATGGTGGCTTATTTAGCAGTTGCAAGCACTAAAAACACTGGAATAATGACAAAATATATGGTATGAATGCGTGGGTGGCGGTCGCTCGCTGGTAAACAATAGCCCACTGACGCTGAATGGAGTGCCGGGCCCGCTCAGGCCACGCGTACGCATCCGGGACGAATCACGAACTCCAAGCAGATCCGCGAATAGCGAACCAATATTTTTGCGAAAAAATATCACGAACTCCGATTTTCACGAACTCCAACGCCAACGAACTCCGGGGGTCCACTGTATATGTGAATGACATGACGGACAGGATAGACTCAGAAGTGTCCCTGTTTGCAGATGATGTGAAGTTAATGAGGAGAATTAAATCAGATGAGGATCAGGCAGAACTTCAAAGAGACCTGGACATGCTGGACACCTGGTCCAGCAACTGGCTTCTCGAATTTAACCCCGCCAAATGCAAAGTCATGAAGATCAGGGAAGGGCAAAGAAGACAGCAGACAGAGTATAGGCTAGGTGGCCAAAGACTGCAAACCTCTCTCAAGGAGAAAGATCTTGGGGCGAGTATAACACCAAGCAGCACGTGTCCGGAAGCACACATCAACCAGATAACTGCTGCAGCATACGGGCAACTGGCAAACCTGAGAATAGCGTTCCGATACCTTAGTAAGGTACGTCAGGCCCATACTAGAGTATGCAGCACCAGTTTGGAACCCATACCTGGTCAAGCACGTCAAGAAATTAGAGAAAGTGCAAAGGTTTGCGACAAGGTTAGTTCCAGAGCTAAGGGGAATGTCATACGAAGAAATGGTTAAGGGAAATTGGCCTGACAACATTGGAGGACAGGAGGGTTAGGGGAGACATGATAACAACATACAAAATACTGCATGGAATAGACAAGGTGGATAGAGACAGGATGTTCCATAGAGGGGACACAGAAACAAGGGGTCACAATTGGAAGTTGAAGACTCAGATGAGTCAAAGGGATGTTAGGAAGTATTTCTTCAGCCATAGAGTAGTGAGGAAGTGGAATAGTCTAGCAAGTGATGTAGTGGAGGCAGGAACCATACATAGCTTTAAGACGAGGTATGATAAAGCTCATGGAGCAGGGAGAGAGGGGACCCAGTAGCGATCAGTGAAGAGGTGGGGAGCTGAGTCTCGACCCCTGCAACCACAATTAGGCGAGTACAATTAGGTGAGTACACACACACACACATATATTTGTACAAAGTGGAGTGAGGTGCAAACATTTACGGATGAACATCGCCCTGACAATGTTGTTACAGGCCGTGTTGGCAACATGTACAATGACAATGTCGTGTCCCATTTTAGGGAAATTTTAAAGAGACGCCAGAAACAGAGCTGTCTGGAACAATTTTTTGAGCGACAGGGGTCCAGTGACTCTCAAGCTGGTCCTAGTGGCATTAAAAAACAAAGAAGGGAAGTAACCCCGGAAAAGGACTTGGTACCTGAAGTCTCTATGGAAGGGGATTCTCCTTCCAAACAATAGTAACTCCTCCATCCTCTCCCCTCCTCCCATCTTCCATACATCAACAAGTCTTCAATAAAGGTAAGTGTCATGTTATTATTGTTTTATTCTTCATGTCTCATTGTTTTCTGTGTAGGTAAATGTATATTTCATGTAAAAAACATTTTTTTTTTAATACTTTTGGGTGTCTGGAACGGATTAACTGGATTTACATTATTTCTTATGGGGAAAATGAATTCGAAAATTGTCAAATTCGGCTTTAGTCACACTCCCTGGAACGGATTAATTACGATAACTGGGGGTCCACTGTACATAAGTGTGACATTTTATGACGCCTTAACCTAGAATATTCCTGTAATTCTTTTCAAGAACTTTCACCAATGGGGAACCCCAGTACATCCTGGGAACCCCAGTACATCCTGGGAACCCCAGTACATCCTGGGAACCCCAGTACATCCTGGGAACCCCAGTACATCCCTGGTACATCCTGAGAACCCCAGTACATCCCTGGTACATCCTGGGAACCCCAGTACATCCCTGGTACATCCTGGGAACCCCAGTACATCCCAGGTACATCCTGGGAACCCCAGTACATCCCAGGTACATCCTGGGAACCCCAGTACATCCCAGGTACATCCTGGGAACCCCAGTACATCCCAGATACATCCTGGGAACCCCAGTACATCCCAGGTACATCCTGGGAACCCCAGTACATCCCAGGTACATCCTGGGAACCCCCAGTACATCCCTGGTACATGATGGGAACCCCAGTACATCCCTGGTACATCCTGGGAACCCCAGTACCTCCCTGGTACATCCTGGGAACCCCAGTACCTCCCTGGTACATCCTGGGAACCCCAGTACCTCCCTGGTACATCCTGGGAACTCCAGTACCTCCCTGGAACATCCTGGGAACCCCAGTACATCCCTGGTACATCCTGGGAACCCCAGTACATCCCTGGTACATCTTGGGAACCCCAGTACATCCCTGGTACATCTTGGGAACCCCAGTACATCCCTGGTACATCTTGGGAACCCCAGTACATCCTGGGAACCCCAGTACATCCTTGGTACATCCTGGGAACCCCAGTACATCCCTGGTACATCCTGGGAACCCCAGTACATCCCTGGTACATCCTGGGAACCCCAGTACATCCCTGGTACATCCTGGGAACCCCAGTACATCCCTGGTACATCCTGGGAACCCCAGTACATCCCTGGTACATCCTGGGAACAACCCCAGTACATCCCTGGTACATCCTGGGAACCCCAGTACATCCCTGGTACATCCTGGGAACCCCAGTACATCCCTGGTACATCCTGGGAACCCCAGTACATCCCTGGTACATCCTGGGAACCCCAGTACATCCCTGGTACATCCTGGGACCCCCAGTACATCCTGGGAACCCCAGTACATCCCTGGTACATCCTGGGACCCCCAGTACATCTTAGGAATCCCAGTACATCCATGGTACATCCTAGGAACCCCAGTACATCCTGGGAACCCCAGTACATCCCTGGTACATCGTGTGAACCCCAATACATCCCTGGTACATCCTGGGAACCCCAATATAACTTGGGAACCCCAGTACATCATGAGAACCCCAATACATCCCTGTTACATCCTGGGAACCCCAGTACATCACTGGTACATCTTGGGAACCCCAGTACATACTTGGTGAACCCCAGTATATCTTGGAGAGCTCCAGTACATCCTGGGGATCCCCAGTACATTTCTGGTACATCCTGGGGAACCCAAGTACATTTCTGGTACATCCTGGGGAGCCCGATTACATCCTGGGGAACCCCAATACATCCTGGGTGAAGCCCAGTACATCCTGGGGAGACCTAGTACACCATGAGGAGCCCCAATACATACCCAGTACACCATGAGGAGCCCCAATACATACCCAGTAGTATACCATGAGGAGCCCCAATACATACCCAGTAGTATACCATGAGGAGCCCCAATACATACCCAGTACATCATGAGCCCCAATACATACCCAGTACATCATGAGGAGCCCCAATACATACCCAGTACATCATGAGGAGCCCCAATACATACCCAGTACATCATGAGGAGCCCCAATACATACCCAGTACATCATGAGGAGCCCCAATACATACCCAGTACACCATGAGGAGCCCCAATACATACCCAGTACAGCATGAGGAACCCCAATACATACCCAGTACACCATGAGGAGCCCCAATACATACCCAGTACATCATGAGGAGCCCCAATACATACCCAGTACATCATGAGGAGCCCCAATACATACCCAGTACACCATGTGGAGCCCCAATACATACCCAGTACATCATGAGGAGCCCCAATACATCATGAAGAGCCCCAATACATACCCAGTACATCATGAGGAGCCCCAATACATACCCAGTACATCATGAGGAGCCTCAATACATACCCAGTACATCATGAGGAGCCCCAATACATACCCAGTACATCATGAGGAGCCCCAATACATACCCAGCACATCATGAGGAGCCCCAATACATACCCAGTACATCATGAGGAGCCCCAATACATACCCAGTACATCATGAGGAGCCCCAATACATACCCAGTACATCATGAGGAGCCCCAATACATACCCAGTACATCATGAGGAGCCCCAATACATACCCAGTACATCATGAGGAGCCCCAATACATACCCAGTACATCATGAGGAGCCCCAATACATACCCAGTACATCCAGTTCGTTAATATTGATGATCATCTCTGAAAGACTGATTGCCTGATGTTTATTTTTTAACATGGGAGCAATAATAGCTATGATATAACCCTGACATGCCACTAACACTCTCGTATGAAACATTAACATCTATTTTTCACTAGTGAAGACGTTTGTTGTACAATAAACAAGGTAGAGTGGACGTCTGTAGAGTTGACCAGGCCGTGTCAGTGTTGCATCAGATATGCAACCTAACAGCCGGAACACACTCTAATATGCTAGACTATTGCTAAAAGAGAGGCTAGAGTAGAGTGGCATGGCGAGAGTGACTTGTCATGGCTTGTGTTGACCTAGATAGTGCTGACCTGGAGGGGGTTGGGTCGACCCACTGACCCTGTGAACCTCCACTACCCTGCCTCCACCTCCCTCAACCCCTGCCTCACCTCACCTACCTTATATTACTCAGCACAATGTTAATGCCGACCCTCGCGCCGCCGGTAAGTCACACTCGGGGTTGTAAGGTAAGAGGTAGCAGGGTAATACACTCGGATTATTGACAAACACTGAATAAAAACATGGCCGCCCAGCCTAAACGTTCGTAGCTGAAGGAAAAAAAAAATTGCCCGCAGCGTCATTACCTATGAGCATCGATGCTATTATTAGTTTGCGTTAATCAAAATAATTAACAGCGTTTGATAATTAAAAATGATAAAATAAGTTCATGCTTCAAAACTTCAAGAACTTATTTAGCAAATTCTCAATTGTTGTAATTAAGTACAGCAACAGTAAAGATAAGATAAGATAAGATTTCTTCGGATTTTTAACCCCGGAGGGTTAGCCACCCAGGATAACCCAAGAAAGTCAGTGCGTCATCGAGGACTGTCTGTCTTATTTCCATTGGGGTCCTTAATCTTGTCCCCCAGGATGCGACCCACACCAGTCGACTAACAACCCAGGTACCTATTTGCTGCTAGGTGAACATGACAACAGGTGTAAGGAAACACGTCGAAATGTTTCCACCCGCCGGGAATCGAACCCGGGCCCTCCGTGTGTGAAGCGAGAGCTCAAGCCACCAGACCACCAGACACTGATAGGTGTGTATACCTCCAGTATATATACTCTGAAAGTTTACTGTATTCTTACTTTAGAGATGAAAATGTTCTTGATGTTCTCATAAACGTAAATTCTGGTCTTAAGATAAGATATGATTTGTTTGGGTTTTTTAACCGTCGAGGACTGTCTGTATTATTTCCACTGTTATCTTTCAATTTCGTCTCCCAGGATGCTACCCACACCAGTCGACTAACACCCAGGTACCTACTTACTGTTACCTGGAGTATACCTGGAGAGAGTTCCAGGGGTGAACAGGGAGAGCCGATGTAAGCAAACATAGCCAACGTTTCCACCCGTGCTGGGGATTAAACCACGGACACTCTGTGTGAGGCGAGAGCGTTACCAACCGAGCCACGGGATACCAAAATTAACGCCCCCTAGCAAGATAATAAGCCTTAATCTAACAAACTGACAATATTGAATAATAATTTTATTGCGGCTTCCATAACTTACAAATAAAAGATACATGTAACTACATAGGTACATCATAGAACGCACAATTGATATGTTCAACTTATAATCAAACTTTATAACTTAGATACGCAATTATACTTATTTTATAAATTATCAACCATAACTTTTTACCATGTAGTCTATAATTAAGTAGTCCTAAGAATGCCCGCAATGCACATCATATTAGGGGCTTTTGGCATGTACATCTCATTAATAACTATGTATCTTGTCTACCCAACCATGTATCATTGTACCATGTCTCAATAAAGTATTATTATTAATATTATTATTATTATTATTATTATTATTATTATTATTATTATTATTATTATTATACAGGATGGGTATGGGGTGCATAATAAAGATATTAAACTAACTAAATCATAGAATATTGCGTCACTTAGGAAAAGATTTCCTGACCTTCACCATAAAGTAACGACTGAACCTATTGATGTCTTGAGTCTATAAGAGAGTCCTCAGTACCATGGTGTTAGGGAACTCTGCTTTCACCAAATCTTCAAATAGGCCACTCAAAACAATATGAAGTTCAATGAAGAGAAATTTCAACTACTCAGATATGGAAAACTTGAGGAAATTAAAAATGTATAGGGTATACGACAAATTCTAACCACACAATAGAGCGAAAAAGTAATGTGAAGGCTCTGGGAGTGATAATGTCAGAGGATCTCGCCTTCAAAGACCACAACATTGTATCTACCGCATCTGCTAGAAAAATGATAGGATGGATAATGAGACCCTTCAAAACTAGGGACGCCAAGCCCATGATGATTCTCTTCAAATCACTTGTTCTCTCTAGGCTGGAATACTGCTGTACACTAACTGCCCCCTTCAAGGCAGGCGAAATTGCTGACCAGGAGAGTGTACAAAGAACTTTCATGGCACACGTAAGTACGATAAGGCCCCTAAATTACTGAGAACGGTTGAAGTCCCTTGATTTGTATTCCCTGGAATGCAGGCGAGAGAGATACATGATAATATACACTTGGAAAATCCTAGAGGAATTAGTACCAAACTTGCACTCGAAAATCATTCCCTATGAAAGCAGAAGACTTGGCAGGAGATGCAACATTCCCCTAATGAAAAGAAGGAGCGCCACGAGTACACGGAGAGACAACACTATAAGTGTTAGGGGCCCAAGACTGTTCAACTGCCTCCCAGCATACATAAGAGGGATTACCAATAGACCCCTGGCTGTCTTCAAGAAGGCACTGGACAGGCACCCTAAGTCAGTACCTGACCAGCCGGCCTGTGGTTCGTACGTCAGTTTGCGTGCGGCCAGCAGTAACAACCTGGTTGATCAAACCCTGATTCCACCACTAGGCCTGGTATCAGACCTGGCCGCGGGGGCGTTGACCCTCGAAACCCTCTCCAGGTATTCTCCAGGTATAGTAGTTTGGAATGGGGTAATATTCCATGGAGCGGAGAAGTGCCGCTGTTGCGTTATTTGAGAGAGATCATGTATCTGGTTCGTACAGAGGTCGGTTCCAGTATTTTTCGATCCATCTGGAGGGATGTTCACCAGTGCTGAGGAAAGTTTGGAGGGCTTCTGTGCAGGGGTTTGAATGGGCTTGCCTGAGCATATTGACCCCGATGAGGATATTACTTTCAGTATCACGATCTCTGATGCTTGGAATATCAAGTTCTTTCTGCATATTTAAAATTTTGGCAGTACGAGGGCATCCTAAAATGATCCTCATTGCTTCGTTCTGCATTTTTTCCAGCCCTCCAAGCTTCCAGTCAGACACAAGAGCAAGTAGTGGCGCAGCATAATCAACCAATGATCTAATATAAGCATTTATTACATTAACGTTTATTACATTAACATTTATTACATTAACATTTATTACATTAACATTTATTACATTAACATTTATTTCCCTAACATTTATTACACTAACATTTATTACATTAACATTAGCACCATACCTGGGATGAAACCCTGCCACAACTCTAAGTGCTCTCAGCCTTTTTATGTATTGGCGACAACGTCTCTCAGCTGGATTAAAGGTTACCTGTCCAACAGAAAGTCTTGTGTGTTGTTCCAGGGGCATAGAAGTGTAACTAAAGATTTTGAATTAGGAACCCCAAAGGGAGGTGTGCTCAGTCCCACCCTATTCAATATTCTAATTAACGCTTTATTTAATGCTACTTCTATCCAGCCCCATTATTATATTATTAGTTTTGCTGATATAATGATTCATACCACCGGATTCTCCAACACCGAAAACATTCTTAACCACCTAAGAGACTGTGTATATATAAGCAGTCATTAGTTATTGCCTTATTAATTTTAAGATAGGCCGAAATGCTCTGCATATTAAGGGGCTTTCTGAATGCACACCTAACTGTACTCACCTAATTGTACTCACCTAATTGTGGCTGCATGGGTCGAGACTCAGCTCCTGGCCCCGCCTCTATTATGTTTGGTAACAGAGCAGGTGATGCACAATTAAACATTAAGATCAACAACACTCCTATTGCTAAACATAATGTGGGCAAATTCCTGGGCCTTCACCTCGACAGCAACCTGGAATTCAGCACTCATATCCAACACATAAAGAAAGTGTCCAAAACTGTGGGGATCCTCTCTAAGATACGTTACTATGTATCACAATCAGCCCTACTCACACTATACTATTCACTCATCTATCCCTACCTCACATATGTCATTTGTGCATGGGGATCAACAGCAATTACCCACCTAAAGCCAATAATAACCCAACAAAAAGCCGCAGTAAGAATTATCACGCAATCCAACACTAGACAACATCCCCCCCCCACTCTTCAAAGACCTAAACTTACTCACTGTCCAGAACATCCACACTTACTACTCTGCAATCTACATTTATAGAACCATAAATTCCAACTTTAACCCTGAGCTAAAACACTCTCTTGACAGTTGTGACAGGACCCATAGACATAATACCAGACACAAACATCTCTGACATTCCCCGTGTCCGACTAAATCTATACAAAAATTCAATGTACATAAAAGGGCCTAAAATCTGAAACTCCCTGCCTGAAAACTCTAGAACTGCAGACACAACCTCCATTTTCAAAAGCAACGTTAAAAAACATCTTATCTCACTTACGCACCCAACAGGTAGCTAACCACATATCCACAACAAAATACACTTATTGATATATGTGACTCCCCTTAATTTTCACATGACTGTAAACAAAATTCTAATACAACTATTGCTTCATAATTCTTAAGCTAGTCATAAGTTTGCCAAAGACACTCCAATATAGAAACTGTATCATGCCAACACGTCACTATTTCCGTTAATATATAAACTAATTGTTATATTAAAAAAAATTTAAACTACCTCAATTTTGTAAACCTAGATAATCACTTCAATTACCTAACCTTAATACCAGTATAATCATTGTGTCACTATAGAGTAAGGTCTAGTATAAGACTGCCTGAAATGCCTAGGCATACCTAGGCATATTATTGGCCTTCTTGTAATAACTGTAATAATTGCAATATTTGTAATACTTATTTCATAAAATATATAAATAACATAATATGTAAACCCCACTTTGTAATATTATCAGAAATAAAGTTCATTGATTGATTGATCGATCGCTACTGGGTCCCTGCTCTCCCTGCTCCATGAGCTTTATCATACCTCGTCTTAAAGCTATGTATGGTTCCTGCCTCCACTACATCACTTGCTAGACTATTCCACTTCCTCACTACTCTATGGCTGAAGAAATACTTCCTAGCATCCTTTTGACTCATCTGAGTCTTCAACTTCCAATTGTGACCCCTTGTTTCTGTGTCCCCTCTCTGGAACATCCTGTCTCTATCTACCTTGTCTATTCCACGCAGTATTTTGTATGTCGTTATCATGTCTTCCCTAACCCTCCTGTCCTCCAGTGTTGTCAGGCCGATTTCCCTTAACCTTTCTTCGTAGGACATTCCCCTTAGCTCTGGAACTAACCTTGTTGCTAACCTTTGCACTTTCTCTAATTTCTTGACGTGCTTGACCAGGTATGGGTTCCAAACTGGTGCTGCATACTCTAGTATGGGCCTGATGTACACAGTTTACAGTGTCTTGAACTATTCCTTACTTAGGTATCGGAACGCTATTCTCAGGTTTGCCAGTCGCCCATATGCTGCAGCAGTTATCTGGTTGATGTGTGCTTCCGGAGACGTGCTCGGTGTTATACTCGCCCCAAGATCTTTCTCCTTGAGCGAGGTTTGCAGTCTTTGGCCACCTAGCCTATACTCTGTCTGCGGTCTTCTTTGCCCTTCCCCGATCTTCATGATTTTGCATTTGGCGGGGTTAAATTCGAGAAGCCAGTTGCTGGACCAGGTGTCCAGTATGTCCAGGTCTCTTTGAAGTTAGTTTGATATCTTTATTATGCACCCCATACCCATCCTGTGGGCGGTAGTCAAAAGATTAGAGGTACATAATGGGTCCAGGGACTGGACCCCAAAGTTTTGATAGCTGAGCAAGTTACAAAGGTAATGAACTAACAAGCTACAAAGGTAATGAACTCACAAGTTACAAAGGTAATGAAACATGTAAGTAAATTTACTAACTTACGTTTATACATGGTTACAATCATGAACAAATTATAAAGTAATGAACAATTCACTAGTCTACACCCGGTCACACCTGTAATGAGTTCTTGGTGCAAATTTTATTGTTGGGTCACACACACACATATACATACACACTTACATATACACATACACACACACACACATACACACACATACACATACACACACATATATACATATACACACACACGCACACACTCCTTCGGGAAGGAGCTGAGGTACTGAGTGTGCCACTTACCATAATATTCAACACATCCCTTGAAACTGGGCAGCTACCTGAGGTATGGAAGAAGGCCAACGTAGTCCCCATTTTTAAAAAAGGAGACAGAAAAGAGGCACTAAACTATAGACCGGTGTCACTTACGTGTATAGTGTGCAAAGTCTTGGAAAAAATCATCAGGAAAAGAATGGTGGAGCATCTGGAGCAGAACAGGATAATCAACGCCAGACAGCACGGATTCAGGGAAGGCAAATCCTGTGTAACAAACCTCCTGGAGTTCTATGATAAAGTAACAGAGGTAAGGCAAGAGAGAGAAGGGTGGGTTGACTGCATTTTCCTGGACTGCAGGAAGGCCTTTGACACAGTTCCTCATATGAGATTAGTAAAGAAGTTGGAAGACCAAGCGTGTATAACAGGAAGGGCACTGGAATGGATCAGGGAATATCTCACAGGGAGGCAACAACGGGTCATGGTGCGCGATGAGGTATCACAATGGGCGCCTGTGACGAGCGGTGTACCGCAGGGGTCAGTCCTAGGACCAGTGCTATTCTAGGTATATGTGAATGACTTGACGGACGGGATAGACTCAGAAGTGTCTCTGTTCGCAGATGATGTGAAATTAATGAGGATAATCGCATCGGATGAAGACCAAGCAGGACTTCAAAGAGACCTGGACAAGCTTGACATCTGGTCTAGCAACTGGCTTCTCGAATTTAACCCAACCAAATGCAAAGTCATGAAGATCGGAGAAGGGCAAAGAAGACCGCAGACAGAGTACAGGCTAGGTGGACAAAGGCTACAAATCTCACCAAAGGAGAAAGACCTTGGGGTGAGTATAACGCCAAGCACATCTCCAGAAACACACATCAACCAGATAACCGCGGCAGCATATGGGCGACTGGCAAACCTAAGATTAGCGTTCCGTTACCTTAACAAGGAATCGTTCAAGACACTGTACACCGTGTACGTCAGGCCCATACTAGAGTATGCAGCACCAGTCTGGAACCCACACCTGGTCAAGCACGTCAAGAAATTAGAGAAAGTGCAAAGGTTTGCGACAAGGCTAGTTCCAGAACTCAGGGGACTGCCCTATGAAGAAAGGTTGAGGGAAATAGGACTAACAACACTGGAGGACAGAAGGGTTAGAGGAGACATGATAACGACATACAAAATACTGCGGGGAATTGACAAGGTAGATAGTGACAGGATGTTCCAGAGAGTGAACACAGACACAAGGGGACACAACTGGAAGCTGAAGACTCAGATGAGTCAAAGGGATGTTAGGAAGCACTTCTTCAGCCATAGAGTAGTTAGGAAGTGGAATAGTCTAGAGAACGATATAGTGGAGGAGGGAACCATACATAGTTTTAAGACAAGGTATGATAAAGCTCATGGAGAAGGGAGAGCAGAGACCCAGTAGCGGACAGCGAAGAGGCGGGGCCAGGAGCTGAGTATCGACCCCTGCAACCACAATTAGGTGAGTACAATTAGGTGAGTACAACAGGCCCAGCCTTCAATCGACATGTGCATAGGACAAAATGGCAATCAACACGCACACACACACGTTGCAATGCTTTATTTACAGGGAACAAAGTCAGGGTATTTTTCCAGAATGGACTGTAATATACCACTGTGGATTAAATACTTTGACATATCTTGAACATTTCTGGGTAAGTTGTCTCTGAATTCATTAATTTTGTCGCACTCCAGTACATAATGACGCAGGGTGTGACAATAATCCAACTGACAAAGTTTACATTTTGTTTGGTCTACATCTGGTGGTGGTGATTGAAGTCCTGTCTGATCTTCATCTGATTTAATTATCCTCATTAACTTCACATCTGCAAACAGGGACACTTCTGAGTCTATCCCTTCCATCATGTCATTCACATATACCAAGAATAGCACACCAGTCCCTGGACCCATTATGTACCTCTGTAATCTTTTGACTACCGCCCACAGGATGGGTATGGGGTGCATAATAAAGATATCATCAATCTTAGGACTGACCCCTGTATGACCCCGCTCGTCACAGGCGCCCACTGTGAAACCTGGAGTTTACCTGGAGAGAATTCCAGGGGTCAACGCCCCTGCGGCCCGGTCTGTGACCAGGCCTCATGTTGGACCAGAGCCTGATCAACCAGGCTTTTACTGCTGGCCGCACGCAGTCCAACGTACGAACCACAGCCTGGCTGGTCAGGTACCGACTTTAGGTGCCTGACCAGTGCCTGCTTGAAGACAGCCAGGGGTTTGTTGGTAATCCCCCCGATGTATGCTGGGAGGCAGTTGAACAATCTTGGGCCCCTAACACTTATTGTGTTGTCCCTCAACGTACTAGTGGCACCCCTGCTCTTCATTGGGGGGATGTTACATCGCCTGCCGAGTCTTTTGCTTTTGTAAAGAGTGATTTTCGTGTGCAAGTTTGGTTCTAATCCCTCGAGAATTTTCCACGTGTATATAATAATGTATCTCTCCCGCCTGCGTTTTAGAGAGGACAGGTTTAGGAACTTCAAGCGTTTCCAGTAATTGAGGTGGTTTATCGCAGTTATGTGTGCCGTGAAGGTTCTCTGCACATTTTCAAGGTCAGCAGTTTCACCCGCCTTGAAAGGTGCAGTTAGTGTACAGCAATATTCCAGCCTAGATAGAACAAGCGATCTGTAAAGAGTCAACATGGGCTTGGCATCCCTGGTTTTGAAGGTTCTCATTATCCATCCTGTCATTTTTCTAGCAGATGCAATTGCTATGGTGTTATGGTCCTTGAAGGTGAGATCCTCTGACATGATCACTCCCAGGTCTTTGACATTAGTTTTTCGCTCTATTGTGTGGTTGGAATTAGTTTTGTACTCCGAGGAGATTTTAATTTCTTCACGTTTTCCGTATCTGAGTAATTGAAATTTCTCATCATTGAACTTCATATTGTTTTCTGCAGCCCATTTAAAGATTTGGTTTATGTCTGCTTGGAGTCTTGCAGTGTCTTCAACGGTGGACACTGTCATACAGATTCGGGTGTCATCTGCAAAGGAAGACACGGCACTGTGGCTTATATCCCTGTCTATGTCCGATATGAGGATGAGGAACAGGATGGGAGCGAGTACTGTGCCTTGTGGAACAGAGCTTTTCACTGTATCCACCTCAGACCTTACTCTGTTGACTACTACTCTTTGTGTTCTACTTGTTAGGAAATTATAGATCCATCTACCAACTTTTCCTGTTATTCCTTTATCACGCATTTTGTGTGCTATTACACCATGGTCACACTTGTCAAAGGCTTTTGCAAAGTCTGTGTATATAACATCTGCATTCTGTTTGTCTACTAGAGCATCCAGGACCTTGTCGTAGTGGTCCAGTAGTTGGGACAGACAGGAGCGGCCTGCTCTAAACCCATGCTGCCCTGGGTTGTGCAATTGATGGGTATCTAGATGAGTGGTGATCTTGCTTCTTAGAACCCTTTCAAAGATTTTTATGATATGGGACGTTAGCGCTATTGGTCTGTAGTTCTTTTCTATTGCTTTACTGCCTTCTTTGTGGAGTGGGGCTATGTTTGTTGTTTTTAGTAACTGCATTCCTATAACAATCATTTTCATTATTTACTTCTCTCCTAATATTATTCCTAATGCTAGACACAGATATACCAAAGTTATATTCTACATTCTCCTTTTGGGTACTCTTCTTGGCAAACATATCAACTTTATCATGAAGGAGTAATCCAATGTAATATTTTAAATAATACCGATGGAGACACAGAATGGTTATCAGTGACCAACACGTGGGCTGACTGACTGGCAGAGAGGGATGGATTTTAGTGGGACTTGCACATGAGTACCTTCAAAATCAGGGATGCCAAGCCTATGTTGACACTTTACAGATCGCTTGTTCTATCTAGGCTGGAATATTGCTGCACACTAACTGCACCTTTCAAGGCAGGTGAAATTGCTGACCTTGAAAATGTGCAGAGAACCTTCACCGCACGCATAACTGCGATAAACCACCTCAATTACTGGGAACGCTTGAAGTTCCTAAACCTGTACTCTCTAGAACGCAGGCGGGAGAGATACGTTATTATATACACTTGGAAAATCCTAGAGGGATTAGTACCAAACTTGCACACGAGAGTCACTTCCTACGAAAGCAAAAGACTCGGCAGACGATGCAACATCCCCCCAATAAAAAGCAGGGGTGCCACTAGCACGTTGAGAGATAACACAATAAGTGTTAGGGGCCCAAGACTGTTCAACTGCCTCCCAGCATACATAAGGGGGATTACCAATAGACCCCTGGCTGTCTTCAAGCAGGCACTGGACAGGCACCTAAAGTCAGTGCCTGACCAGCAGGGCTGTGGTTCGTACGTCGGACTGCGTGCAGCCAGCAGTAACAGCCTGGTTGATCAGGCTCCTATTCACCATGAGGCCTGGTCACAGACCGGGCCGCGGGGGCGTTGACCCCAGGAACTCTCTCCAGGTAAACTCCAGGTAGGATTATTTCTGACCTTCAGCAACAGTGTTTCGCTTTATAGACAGTTAACAGTCATTTGTAAGCCTGTATTATTATTATTATTATTATAATCAAATAGAAGCGCTAAACCACAGGGGTTATACAGCGCTGCAGGTTATTGTAGGATGCAGGGAGAGTGGGTTGTAAGAGGGAGATGGACGATTAGTAGGGTATGGAGTGCAAGATGACGGTGGATAGTGCAGGGGAGGAGGGTAGCAAGAGATCGAGGTAGAAGGGACTGAGGGAGGTGCTAGAGGTATAATCTTCAGAGTTTGTGTAGTAAGTCAGTTTCTGTTAAAAAGTCAATGAGAGAGTCAGGATTAAAGGAGGGGCCATCTGCAAGAAGGGAAGGTAAAGAAAGGGCCGCAGAGCGAAGACGTCGTTGGAGGTAAATTCTGCGTGCTCGTTGATAGAGTGGGCAGTCCAACAGGATATGTCGAACAGACACTGGAACCTGACAATGCTCACAGAGAGGGCAGGGAGCCTCTCCATGAGATACCGTGAGTAAGACGAGTGTGGCCGATGCGAAGACGGAGAGTGTAGTCTCCCAACCTCGACATTGGTGACAA